>PVJS01008422.1:0-53163 GCA_004027185.1 Glis glis
CACACACACACACACACACACACACACACACACACGCACACACACAAAGATTAAGTGACTTTCCTGGATTCATTCAATTAGATGAAAGAAGTTATCACAAGAGAGTTGTTCCTGGCCCTTAATTCAGGGCTCCTCCATCCATACTGCAACACCTCCACAAGGAGAAAAAGAAAAAAGAATGTCTCCACCAGAGAATGGAAGAGAGAGAGAGCCACAACTCTCTCAGAAGGTGCTCACGGGCCTCCAGGTCGCAGGAAGCTGCTCCACGATACAGTGAAGTGTTCAGGCTCTGGTTCTGTGTCAAAAACCAAAGTCCTGCAGGTACCAAGAAGCCACAGAGATGAACAAAATGGGCCTCAGCTAACCAGTTGCAAACTGGAGAGTAAGTACCTGCTCTAAGTAAGAGGCAGCTCCACCCAGTCCCGGGAATATGGACCAATCCCTTTTAGAACATACTATTTTCCAAGAACGTGCAGAAATCTTTATTTTTTTCTTTGAAACATCTACATTTTAAAATGTGGTGACCAATTCGCTTTTAAACACAGCAAGGTCCAATGGAAACACTTCTGGGTCTAAGGTGGCTGGGGCACAGGCCAGTTGACAACCTCTGACTTTGCCACAGCAGCCATTTTATGACAAGATGGAGTGTGTTCATTCTAAAACACCCTAACACGAGCTATTCAGAAATTTGTGATCTAAAAATGTCTATTGTCATTAAAGGATCAACTATCTGAAAGCTGTGTTATAGTTGAAACGAGTGCCTTCGATGAGACCACAGCACTTAGATACTTGCCTGCCTGTCACATTGCCTAAAGGTTTGTGTTCGCTTTATCCCTTAGTGGCATTACCTTGTGTTTGTTTTTTTTATCTACTTACATTCAGGATGGTTGTCAACATGAGACTCCATGGCTTCCTCCTTGCTAGCATTTATAAAATACTCACCAGCCTTCACATGACAACACTTTCAGTCAAGTTCAGGCCTCGTGTGGTTACACAAGCAAAACAATAGAACCCTAATTTGAGTCTACTCTTTGTAAAAGGACAATTTTATATAATAAGATTGGATTAGAAAATGAAAAATTGTTGCTTTTATTATGACCTGGACTGAAAGAATTCCAAAGCTTCCGTCCAACAGATAGCAACTTGTCTTTTAGGGCTGTTTATTCATTTAATATTTTGGGGGGGCAGATCTTTTTTTTGTCTCCTGAAGCTATTGGAAAACCAGTTTCATAAATTATCCAAGAAACAGAATTCAAGTTGTTTATGAGGCAATCAGCCCCTGAGGAATGATGTCTATACAAGGAGCTTAGTCCTCAGAAAGGAGAGCCTGTAATTTAAAACCTGTAGGAATGTGGTTTAGTTTAAGGTGCCTGCCCCTTTCTCCTCACAAAATCCTGGGCCGTGGAAAATAAAAGTAGTAAATGTTATATAAATAGTGCGTGACATTTGCAAAGGTTAAGAAGAGTCTCTTTACTCCTTTTCTTCTTTTCCCAAGTATTATATTTGAGCAGTGAACCCCAAGGTTTCGGGATTCAGGTACAAGCCTGCAGGTCAGATTACTGGCGATACAAAGGTAGATCAGGAATTTCCACCCTGTTTGTTCCTTGGTAGAAAGCAAGGCCTCACTGAATGAGACTGCACAAACATCGCCCAAGCAAGGGGTGAGGTGGCATTCTGCCAAGGGGTCCTGGTGCTACTGAATTTGCACAAAGAAAACTCGGCTTTGCCTTCAGTTTCCATAAGGAATACGGGCACAATGCAGAGGCGCTGCTTCACAAAACAAGCCCCATTCCATCCAGTCATAGCTAGTCTCTGTTTTTTTGGGTTTTTTTTCTTTAATCCTCCTTTTCAAGTGGCTAAACAAAAAGGTAAGGAGTTTCTGCTACCAAATCTTTGAAAAACATTCAGTGTCTAGGATATTTGAGCAGTTGAGGTGTTGGGTCCCCATCCATAAACACAGAACCAAGCTTGGACCGGGATGTCCATGCCAGGAGGCCATCCGAGCCCTGCCCTGCCTCAGCACCAAGTAGAATTTAAACACAAGAGTTTGAAATTTGCAAAGAATATGGTTTTGAAGTTCCTTCCTAAGTGAACACACCAACAGCTCCTCAAACTTCAGGGGAGGAAATTCTTCCTGATGTCTAATTTCCTCACATTTTCTCTGCATGTGTTTCCTTGGACAGAGGAAAAATCTCCTTCCCATGGGTAACAGGAACACCAAACATTCTGAACTGTATCCATATTCGTGCAGCAGCGTGGATATGGAGTTCCAATAGATGGTTTGACCAAAGTGTAACTGTTGTCAATCTATAAATCGCTCCCCCATCTTTGGTGTGAAGTGGTTTTGTGGGTGGTCTGGGCACTCAGCAACCGGATCTTCAGTGGCAGCAGGGCCTTTGTAGGCCAGGTTTCTTCTCTGACTCACAAACATTTACTCAACTCACTCATTGCCCACACACCCTCCCACACGACACACACCCTGCTCAGGACTGGCAGGTAACAGATAGACAGTGAATAATTGCATTTTGATTGGTTAATGTTTGTTGATAGCTTGGCCTCATGGGAAACCATCTTGGTTCATTCTAAGCCTTTGGCTCCTCTTTATGTCACAATTACCTCGCCCTTTGCCCTCACTTGCCTTTGCTCCCATAACATACCCCTCACTGAACTGGCCTTTAGACTCCAACCAGCCAGGCATTCAGTACTGCACAAAAAATAGACCTGCCACACTGCCCACTGTGGTCCACTTTGGCTTCCTGAGTACTTGAGTTGGTACCACCCACTGCCCTGATCGCCTGCCAGAGACCCTTTTCCAATAGCACCCCAACTTGGGTCTTCTACTTTGCTTCCTGATCCCTGGAAATCTATCGAAACATGAACAGGACCTTATTGGCACCCCTAACAGTAGAGCTGATGGTGAAGAGGGCCACTCAGGGCCAAAGACTGCAGATCCACACAAGCTGAGTGGAACAGGAAAGGGAAGCTGCATCTGCTGAAGTAGAGGAGGTAACAGATCAGTAAGTCTCTGTATTTGGGTAATTTAGATTTGGTCATTTAGGATATAGGCTCCATACCCTAAGACTTGCTATTCCAAGTGCAGTGTGAAAACCACCAGCAGCGCCCACACCTGAAAGCCTGTTAGCAATGCAGAATCTAGGGCCGCCACCTCAGATCTACTGCTGATTTGGAATCTTTATTTAACAAGATCTCCAGATGAGTTGTATGCACACTAAAGTTTGAGAAATAGTGAGCATCGCTTCTTCATTCTGGCTGAACATTAGGATTTCCTGAGAATTTGAAAACATACTCATGTCCAGGTACCACCCTACACCAGCAATAGCAGGATCTCTGGGTGTGGGAGCTACAATGAGTATTTTCTAAAGGCTTGGAAACTGGTATTAATGTGCAACCACGGCGTGAGAACTGTTTCCTTATGTAGAGTTTAGTTTGCTTTATGGATGGGAAACCCGACCTCAATTGGCTAAATGAACTGCCTTAGGTCACGTAGCTCTGATTCACACAGGTTCTGTCATTAAAAGGGCACAGGCTTCAGAGCCAAGTTCAAATCCCAGTTCTGCCACTTTCAGCAAGAATGGCTCTGAGCAAATTTTTTGACCTCTCTGAGCTACAGTTCCTCATGTGTAAAATGGATGAATAATAAAAATCTCTTGGGGCCTTTGAGGGCATTAAAGGAGATAATGTCTATAAAGCCTCTATTATCATCTATCCTCTCCTTTTCCCTTTGACTTTATAAACTGTGGTACCTTCTAATACTCAATATTTGCAGGAGTCCAAGTCAAAATTATTTATTTATTCCTCTGAGAAATAAATTGAGCACGTGGGAGGTAACAAAAATTGAGAATTCAGAACTATGAAACAGTTCTGGCCTCAAGGTGACAGTTCTGCTCTTGCCTCTTCCCTGGGAGATGGGCATGAACAAGTCCACATGTGGCTTCAGAGAAGCAAAGCCAGGGGGACTTGAAGGCACAAGGGCACAACGCTACAGTTTCCATTTGCAATTTCAAGGAAATCTACCCGAAACATGTGACGTCTGAGCAGAAGAAAGGTTTCCAAGGGGACGAAGGAGGAGAAGAGCATTCCAGAAGGAGGGAACAGCATGCACAAGTGCAGGGAAGTGTGAAATGCCAAGTGTGCTAAGAGAACTGCAGGCAGGTTAGTGTCACAGCAGCTCCAAGTGGAAGGGGAGAGTGGCAGGGGGTGAGATGGCCAGTAGGCAGGAGCCAGGGCACAGGGCTTTCTCTGCCATGCTGAGCAGTGTAGACTTGATTGTGTGCATGGCAAGAAGCCAGGGAAAGACTCTAAGACCCAGCCTGTGGAGGTGGTGTCTTGCACAGGGAGAAGAGCCTGCAGGATTCACTCTGATGCCTTCCAAGGGGCAAGTTAGTTAATAGACAGAATGTAGGATTTTAGCTTTGTCGCCTGTCACTGAGTGGTCAGTTCCACAATACATGGGCTACTCTAGGATGGACGGAATCGCTGAAAACATAGTCAATAGTTGCATAAGTAAAGCAAGAAGGAAGAGAGAAAATCCAGAGGTCCGGTGAGCATGTAATCATTGTTTATAAGTTCTGTTACTACCATACCACTGACACCCATCAAAGGATGCTTTCTTGAAAACAGTTCAATGAAGTTAGAAATAAAGAGCCAACCCCTCTGAGCGTGCAGTCTCCCTGAGGGCTCCCCGACTCATTTGTCCATTGCTTTCTGTACCCTCGATCTGGCACCGGCTCCCTTCTTAGGTACAATCCTAGACTACTGGGATTTACTATATGTACTTCACCTTAACTTTTTATTCAATAACCTTTTCACAGTTACAAAAATAGTAATTTCCATGTTAATGTTGGAAAGGTACATATACAGTACACTCAGTGAAAATAATTAAAATCACCCATAGTCCCATCACAGGATAACTATTAAAAACACTTCAATGCCTTTCTTCCAGTTTTTCCCTAAGCATACATACACATACGAAAATTGTTTATGGAATAGAATTGCACTATTTATGTTTATTTATAACTGCTTTTTACACATATTTACTCATTAGGTAAGACTAGTTCTAGGGAGCCTCTTTTTAAGAATGAATAAGAAAGTAATGTAAAAGAAGTGGGAGCAACCATGTGCTCAAAGAAACCTCGAAAGCCACTCTTTGGAGAGACCGAGACAAGATACCATGAGATTGCAGAAAGCTAGAGAAGGCTGGCCGCGAACCCGGATCCTCCGGTCTCCGCCTCCCAAGTACTGGGATTACAAGTGGTCAGCTACTTAGTGAGGCCCTCCACAACTTCGTGAGACCCGGTTTCAAAATAAAGTATAAAAAATAGGGCCGGGGGTGTAGCTCGGAGGTAGAACACCCCTGGATTCAATCCCCAGTTCCGCAAAAAAAAAAAAAAAGAAAGAAAAGAAAGCTAGAGAAGGTAATTCCCCTCCTTGAGATTTTCTAGTTAAAAGTTCCAGTTTTCTGTGAGCCAAACTGACTTCTTTCCCTTGAGTTTCATGCTATTGCTTTGTATCTTCCTAACACATTTCTCCAGTTTTTCTTAAGGTTGTTTGAATAGGTTCTGTTTCTAACAGACAAATAATTTCTAACCAAGGCAAAATCCTGAAATAAACTAAAGAAGATTTGGGCATATGAAGGCAGATGGATAATGGCTTACTTAAGTAAACAAGCGATTTTTGTCTTGAAGGTAAAACTTCCCCAAATAGCCAGTTCTGTTCTTGCCGAAGCTTCTGTGCCATGTTGTTTCTCACCCTCAAATGTTAGATTAGAAATTGTATTTAACACACCATGACAGCCTGTCAAAAAGAATGACTACTGTGCATTGTGTGGTCCAAGCATCTTGATTTGTTTCTCCCTGGAGTTGGATAATTGCCTTGCTTGTTCCAGTCGTCCTGGGAAGGAACCAGGTAAAATGATAAACTAAATCAGTGTCCAAACTAGGGCTGTTCAGTGGTCCTTACCGTCACACATCCATATTATAGCAGGACCACAGAACTCTACAGACTCAAGCCCAGGTGCAGTTGCTTTCTGGCAATGAGACTCTATGAGAGCTTAATGTCTTTTCCTAAATATTCATTCAATAATACAGCCAAAGGAATCATGGATTTCAAAAGGAATTCTGGTGAACTTTATCTCTTAGTCACCCTGTGATCTAGGCTCACAAGTACATTGTACTTTTTTTTACTCCACTGAGTTTTGGTACAAATCAATCCTGTGTTCCAATACAGTAGTATGATCTCAGAGAGACCTTCCTTAATCACTCTGCATAAAAAAGCATCTCTTCCTTCAAAATCTATCTCCCTTATCCTGCTTCTTTTTTGAATGGCACTTAGCATAAGCTAACATAGTGCCATATTTCTTTCTTTTTTTTTTTGTGGAACTGGGGATTGAACCCAGGGGCATTCTACCTCCGAGCTACACCCCCAGCCCTATTTTTTATACTTTATTTTGAAACCGGGTCTCACGAAGTTGCGGAGGGCCTCACTAAGTAGCTGAGGCTGGCCGCGAACCCGGATCCTCTGGTCTTAGCCTCCCAAGTACTGGGATTACAAGTGTGCACCACCACGCCTGGCCATATTTATTTCTTGATTGTCAGTCTGTCCCACCAGAAAATGTCAGTTTCTTGAGGACAAGGATTCTACTCTTTTCACCACTGAAGACCCACTGTATAACACAGAGCCTGGCACATGATAGAACCTTAATAAATATTTGCCAAATGAATGAACTCCTAGACATACCATTCGAAGATTTGGACAGGGATTCAATTCCTGATAGAATGTCTTTTTCTTTCCTGTGGTAACAATGCTAATTCCTGCTTAGATTTAGGCAAGAAAGTCAAAGGTCACCGCTCTTCACCTCTCTTTTCAGACTAGTCCACTGGAACACAGAGTTTCCTTTCTTTATTGCCTCAGCTCTGAAACACTATATCCAGCTGTTACTTCTAAATTAAAAAGGGAAGGAGGCAGCACATGAATTTCATTTCTATAATGCTATAATTCCCAGCCCTGGGACACTTCCAGCCAAAGCACCTCTGATTACCTCAAGGGAAAATCATTAAAACTTCAGCAAAAGAGTCATTTTAATTCATTTGAAGTTTTAAATAAATATAGACCACAAATGACAAAACCAAGCAAACAAGGATGCAAGTATTAAAAAGGTAAAAATGCTAGGAAGCCCTACTTTAATGGATTTCAGGGGTGGGATCCACAATTCTGAGATGCAGTTAGTGTGATATATGTCCACTATACATTTCCAAAATGGCTCACCTTTGAATTTTCTCTAATTTACACACTTCACCTACTCTCCTTCCAAATTATCAGGTCAAGAAGTGCCTCCAGTTTTTCTCCGTTAATATGCAGCTTTGCCCATTAAACTTCACATATTAAGTTTTAACTTATTGGCTTCAGTGACACTCACTGATCCCAAGGGGGTGGAATAAAATATGTGTTTTTCCAAGGTGCCTTCATGCCTGGATTGCAACTACTAATCTCTGAACTATTGCTTGCTCTGTATCTATGTGTCTCGTGGAAGAGCTATTGATCTATAATCTCTCCAGTACATTTTCGCCTTCTCATAAAATCCCAGGGACATTCTAATTAAGGATAGACTCTGCTACAAATTATAGAAAAAGAGGCACTTGGGCATTCAAATGGAATTCAGACCTTTGGTGTTCATACCCTGGGCAATTGGGAAGCAGATCTGAAATTTGCCTTAATCAGTCAGCCAGGTTCTGCTGTTTCCCAAAGGCAATAATAGTAAATAAATAATAAAAAAGACAACAAACACCTAAATAAATGCAAATAGACTCTTATGTTATTGTAGACAAAGCCAATGATCCCATGGTATACAATATGCAAATTTGAGGCAGCCTGAGTCAGAAAATACATGCTCTCTGGTGTCCATATGGCCCAGGTGTCCAATGACCCTTTTTCTCTTTCTTACTTTTTCTGTGTGTTTTTTTTTTTTTTTTGGTATTCTGTCTCTGAGCTAGAACTTTTTTTTTTTTTTAAACAGGGCCTTACTAAGTTGCTGAGGGTCTAGTAAAGTTGCCGAGGCTGGCCTCAACCCTGTGATCCTCTCAAGTAGTCTGCCTCTCAAGTCTCTGCCTCTCAAGTACTGGGATTACAGGTATCAGCCACCACACTCCGCTCTAGTGACTCATATTTGAATCCAGGTTCCTCCTCTATTAGCTGTATATTAACTTTCACTATAATGAGCCTCAGTTTCCTTATCTATATAATAAAACCAGCATCACATCTCCCAGATTATAAAGCACCACAATGAGGCTCAATAAACATTAGTTACCACCCCCACTTCAGATTCCCATATTCTAAGATGCAAGTAAGAGGATATAGAAGCATTTATGTTATCATTCAAAGAAATAGGGAAAAAATGAAACAGAGGAGATGCCTGAAATTGGCCATAGGAATGTACTACTATCAATGCAGATTAGAGATGAGGTGAGGAGTCTGGATTTGGCCCAGAGAGCAAGGAGATTACCTGAGGGCATGGGGATTCTGGTCCCTTCCTAACTCTTTTGTTGCTTCCTGGCCACCTCGCCATGCTATCCTGAGCTGCCACAGTCCCAAAACAATGGGGGCAAGCAACCTTGGACTGAAACCTCTGAAACCATGAGCCAAAATAAACCTTTCATCATGTTAAGTTGATTATCTTAGGTATTTTTGTCATAGCAACAGAAAGCTGACTAATACACCATCCTTGGTCTTCCCTTTTACTTAATACTAATACCTACTCAGTCACCACATTTTGCCAGTTTTTAATCCCTGTTCAATCTACCCACTTCTCTCCACCTCCACAGCCCCCACCCTAATCCAACTTAGTTCCATCTTTTGCCTAGATAGGTGTAATAGCTTCCTAGTTGGTCTTCCACATCCATTCTTGCCACATCTCAAACCCATTATCTACATGGCAGCCAAGAAGTTTGCTTGGAAACATAAATGAGAGTGTATCATGCTCCCACATAAAACACTTCAATGGTTTCCCATTACTTTTAGCATAAACATTCAAATTCTCTACATAGCGTACAGGGCTATGTGCTTCTGCAGCCCAAGTAGTACCTACAGGTAGAAGGGTGGAGCCTCTACTTCTGATCCATTGAGTATCGTGATTCCACTCACTCACTAGGGTTCTACCATATAACCTTCTTCAGATCCTTAAGTGTGCCAAGTTCTTCTTTGCCTCAGGCCCTTTACACACAGTATTCCTCTGCCATAGAATGTTCTACTTCCTTCTCTCACCTCTTTGACATCGCCCCCCCACACACACACACACATACCATGCTCCAGAACTCAGCTTGAATGTCAATTCCTCAAGGAGGTGAGCTCAACAGGCTTGTCCGGCACCCTTTTAGAGACTCTGGGCATACAGCACACTTTTCTTCTGTTGTCCTCCTCAGAACCATAATCAAGTACTTAATGTTGTCCACTGGCTTCCTTGCAAGAAAGGATGCCCCATGAAGACTGCATTATTTTCTGTCTTGTTTGGAGGTGCATCCTCTGTTTCAAGCATAGTGCTTAGCATGTTTTCTTTGTAAATACTAGTTGAAGGAGGAATATCATGCAAGAAGTCTCTTATACCCAGGAGGTCGGCACAAGACTTGATTGACAGTCATGAAAGAATACTCAATCACTGGGGAAGGTAGCATGAAGAGAATACTCAGAAACAAAGTGAACATAAATTTTACTCCCAGCAAGGTCAGAGTTGGACAAACAGCAGTTGTGACCAGTGAGAAATTGAAACATGTTTTCCTGCTCATCCACCCAAGGACCAGATAGTTTCCAAGTCCTTAGGCAGAGCTGATGGGTATTTCATAGGCTCAAGTATAACCATAAGGGTTATTGCAATGGCAATGTGGCCTCATTTATAAGAGAACCCTGTGCAGTCTTTAGTTTTTTGACCCAATTACAGAAGCTACAGAGCATCTCATTTTAATCATACTTTTAACACCTCTCATTTTTCCCCAGAGCTTGCCCAGCTTGCTTTTCTTTAAATGTTGACTTTCAATGCCAATTAGTTCCTTTCATTTTTATAGAGCACATTCTTAAGCCATTTGAACCACACCACAATCCAATGAGTTAAGGTGTTTTAAGTTCTACTTGGTATATGGGGAAAAAAATAAGCACCACAAATAGTAAGGCACTTGCCCAAGTTAGTACAACTCACAAAATGGGCTTGGGTAAGGGGAGGATATAAAGGAAAAAATTTTATCTCTCCTCGCACTCAACACAGAACACTTCTGTGACCAGATGTGTGGAGGTATGCTATAATTCAATTCCATTCTGACACTATCTACCTGGAAACCACTTCAGATTCCACAAATTAAGGGCTCAGTCTCACAAGACTACCCCGCTGACTTCATATGCCAATCACAGGCAGTAGGTTGCCACCTATACTTCTGATCCACAGGGTAGAAATCAGTATTCCCACTACCCTTTCCTGGTTTGACTTATGTGCTAGGCTGCCTCCAAGAATTTAGGGAAACACTTATGTTCCCTGGTTTATCATAAAGGATATTATAAAAATATGGATGAACCACTAAATGAATAGATGGATAGGGCAAAATATGGGAATGGGATGTGAAGACACTCCTGTCACTCAGGAAATTCCAAAGGTTTTAGGAGTTCTGTGACAGGGACCAGGGACTGCTTCCAGATTCTCTTTTTCTTCCATTTACTCACTTTTGGGTGACAGCCACAGAGAAAGGAAAACTACACTCAAAATCAATGATTAGGTCTGGGGGTCAGGGGAAACTATGAAAAATTTAAAGAAATCATCATTAAAAACCTTCATATAATGTTTGCCTTGTCTTAGTTTCAAATGCACATTTTTTTCTCTCTGACAGCTTCTCCCAGTGTGGTTCACAAAATAATGTGTGTGGGGCTCACCTGAAGTTTACCACTGTGGGAAGGGTATGGTGCTCCAAGTGATACGAGATGGTCACATTGGGGAAAATATGTGCTTTCCCACAACATGCTTCAATGCATTTCAAAGACTCAGTCTTCTAGAGATCAGCTTCCAGCTACCCCAAAATAACCAGCAGAGAAGCAATTTTCCGGCCCTTCTAACTGAATTATCCCAACTGTCACCCTAACCTCCTCTCTCTAATGTGTGTTGGCCACAGAGTCTGGCCTGCAGTGTCTGCCCAGGCAGGATCAAGAATCAAGCACTGGAAGCTCTCCTGGTTTGAATGGAGCCACGATTCAGGCTGTCACTGATTCTGGACAATCCCAGTACAGTAAAGCTGGGAAGACTGAGCCACAGTCACCAAACTGAAAGTAGATGTATCACTCTTCTGAGATAGGATCACTCTTCTGAGCTGGGAGTTGCCCAAAATGTGGATTCTGAGTCACTTGTCACGAGATTGGGATCTGAGATTCTTCGTTTATATCAAGATCCCAGGGGATGGCAATGCTGCAGATGAGTGGCCTTTGCTTGCATTAGCAAGACCCTGGACTGGATCAGCACATCTTCTCATCCAGTTACACACTTTCATTGTACCTGTACTTCATGGCACATCACAGTGCTCATTACATGTTTATGGGTCTATTTAAATGATATTTGTTTCACACACACAACGGTAAGGTATTGAAATTTTATCAGTCTAATTCTATTCAAGTAAACAGAAACCACACCAGGTAGCTTAGCAGGAGGAATTTAATTGAGGAAACCAATTACAAAGGTACTGGAGAAATTGAGAGTGAAACAACCCAGGATTAGACAAAAACCAAAAGCTGCTGTCATTCCTAGTCTGTAAGGACAGAAAGGACTGTTACATGACCCCAAGATCGTAGTCACCTAATGGAAACTGGATTCATAGCAGAAGCTATCTGGAAGGAGGGGAGCACAGATGTAGTCATTTCTCAAAGTGGGAGGTAGGGGATACAGTGAGAAAAGCAACTGCTTCTCCTTTTCCTGCTCTACTATTTTCTTCTGGTGTCTTCCATTGGCCAAATCTAGCAAGAAGTCATTTGAGAAGGTAGCCTAGAAAGAATTTTCAGGAGAGATTGAGAAGTAGATCTGTTTGCAAACAGCTTAACCTGGAGGCATATCTATTTTACTAACACTTAGAGCACAGTGTGTAGCACACAGTAAACATTCAACAATATTCACTGAAAGACTAAATGACCAAAGAAGTAAAACTAGATATTCTTCTATATATACACACATACACATGGCATAGACACACAGCTTGCATTTACTAATGCCAGAACAGGCTTCTGTGGCCACAGGACTGCTGAAGTACCCAACCTCTGCATCATCCAAAGTTACTATCATCCTAGACTTCAGCCAGTTGGAATGAAGTTATCCCTGAGTGGAGAATGCTGCAAGTAGCTTCTACAGTTGAGCAAACTTCTTTTCCAGTAGACTGCAGTCCAGCCCTGAAAGAGTAGGAGTAGGTAAGTACAAAAGACTCTCAGGGTCATTTGGTTTGGCTACAGTATTATCTATGGCCAGCGTAAACCTGATAGTGGACAAGCAATACACTGTTACGCTGAAACTTAACTTCCCCTAAAGATTCATCTTGTGTCAATATAGTATTCAGCCAGCCATTCCCTTATAGGACAGGGTGGACTATTACTACCTGGCTCTTAAGACTCAGTGCAGCCTGAAGAAATCCCTAATAATAACAGCCACCCCTCTTTTTGGGGGGGTACTGAAGATTGAACCCAGGGATGTTCCACCTCTGAGCTACACCCCTAGCCCTATTTTATTTTTTATTTTGAAACAGGGTCTCACTAAGTTGCTGAGGCTAGCCTAGAACCTGCGATCCTCCTGTCTCAGCCTCCCAGGATTATAGGCATGTGCCACCATGCCCAGCATAACAGCCCCCCTTTTCTGAGCACTCCTTGTGTTCTTGGCAGTTTGTGAAGAACTTTCCTTGCTTTCTTTCATCTGGTCCTCAGCACAACTCAGCAAGGTTGGTACTATTATCATTTCCATCTTATGAGAGAGAAAACTGAGCTCAGAAACAAACTTTTCCTGCTCTAGATAATGCTGCAGATTTAACAGAGCTGGATTTAAGCCCAAGCCATGTGACCCCAAAGTCACTTCACATCTCTGATTCATGGACGAGGAAGATGGCCACCATGGGGGAGGGGTTCCCTCGCATGGGCTTTGGGACATGATTTCATTCTCCAAAGCACAGGACCGTGCTGACTCACAAAGTGGACTGATTGTCCTCATATCTGCCTGGGTGTGTCTTTCTCAACATCTGTATCTCAGCCTGGATTATCATCTTAAGAAAGGACTTCAGATGTTCAGTAACTCTTGATAGTCTCAGCAAGTTTTCCAAGAGATCTGAAGCAGAGACTGACAGCATTCTTAGATTTCTAGTATCATTCTGAAGTACAGCCACATGAAACAGAGTGAAGCTGGATCCTGGAGCAGCGCTGGTCCACTCCATTGGTGATGGAAAATGACTTTGACATAATGCTATCAACTCTGACCCACCTGAGCAAAGTCCACGAAGCTCGGGGGAACTTCTCTGCCCGTCTACTTAGCATCCGTCAGGGTCAAGCTTTCCTGGGAAAGACAGGCATTCTAGAAACACTGTCAAATGAGCTTTAGATTCCAGATGTTGTACTGGGCATTTCTCCTATGTCAGCTGCTCTTTAAAGAATATATGTGCACAGGCAAGATATCCTAAAAAGTCTGCCATAGCCTCAGTGAAGGGTAGGGATGCTTCTCTTTGGTGCAGAAAACCCAGAGAGCAATCCACTCAGCCCCTCACCCTTCCCCTTCAGGGACTGACTATGGAGCCTTTCAAAAGCACAGGCAAAATGCACGTGTGCTTTCCTCCCCCTTGCTGGAAAGGTTTAGAAAGGTCATCAACATTCGCTCAAGAATATTTCCATTTTTCACAACTACACCTGTAGTATTATAATCTTTGACAATCCCAGTATATATCTGTCAATGATTAGTTATGTGTTGAGCACTGGTAAAAATTCAGAAAATGTATGGCCCTGTCCTCAAGCAGCATACAGTCTATTGGGGCAGGGTGTCAGTAATATATTCCCACCATAATGCTGCATAGCAAATAACCACATGCAAAATAAGCACTTATGCTTGCATATCTGGGGTTGTTAGGCAGACCTGCTGATCTTGGCTGGGTTCTCTCATATGTCTAGTGCTTGGCTGGCTACAGGCTGGATTGACCAGGATGATTTGACTCCCCTCATATACCTTTTATTCTTTTTCTGGGACCAGCCTGGGCATGTCCTTCTCATGGCAAACAGTAGAATGCAAAAGCAGAGGCAAAATACACAAGAAAATTCATTGATTTCACTTCTCTGAGCGAGAGGCTATGCTAGACCCTAGGACCATAGTCCCTACTCTCCTGAAGCATGCAGTCTAGTGGAAGTGAGAGACAGGTAAACAGTGAGCCACAATATGGGATCGTACATGCATTAAGCGTATGGGAATGGGCTGCTGGGGGGATGCAGATGGTCCCTGACTCAGGTTCTAGAGCTTAGGAAAATATAGGAAAGAACATAGGACCAAGCTGCCTGGGCATGGCTCCCATGATCTGGCCAGTTCTGACCTGCAGCTCCAGCTTCCCACCTCCTTTCCCACCTGTGTCACCCTCTTCATCTCACTAAATGACAGGCGTTCTCTCACTTCCTGGTCTAGGCCTACTTCTCTCCACCTAGAAGGTTCTTCCCTCACCCGTCTTACCTGATATTTGCCCAGTAAATTCCTCATTCCTCAAGCCTCAACTCCACCTTCAACTCCTCTATCAAGTCATTTCTAAACTCTAGAATCCAACTCAGGGTCCACCTGCATTTTCCCAACAGTTTGTTCCCACCCCTTTAAGGCATTTGTGGTCTCACATTGTCATTCATCGTTTGCTTTCTCTTGCTTCCAATAGAGTTCATGTTCCAGGAGGGTAGGGACTGTGGCCCCAGGGCCCAGCACGGCCTCGCTCAGAGCACTAAAACCAATGAATGTTCCATGAGTGACACTGCTCAGTGCCTTGGCACAGGTGGGGTGGGGAGAGAAGAGTCAGGGAAAGGGAGACAAACAATAAATTTAAGATGGGAAGCCAGGTGTGGTGGCACACGCCTGTAATCCCAGAACTTGGGAAACTGAGGCAGGAGGATCACAGATTCAAGACCAGCCTCAGCAACTTAGTGAGGCCCTGAGAAACTTAGTGAGACCCTGTTTCAGAAAAATAAATAGGGTTGGGGAGTATCTCAAGGTAGAATGCCCCTGGATTCAATCCCCAGTACCAAAATTAAAAAAAAAAAAGATGGGAAGTGGTAGTTTCCCTTTTTTTTGCGGTACCGGGGATTGAACCCAGGGGCGTTCTACCTCTGCGCTACACCCCCAGCCCTATTTTTTATGCTTTATTTTTGAAACCGGGTCTCATGAAGTTGCGGAAGGTCTCACTAGGTAGAGAGAGAGAGAGAGACAGGGAGAGAGAGAGAGAGAGCTGAGGCTGGCCGCGAACCTGGATCCTCCAGTCTCCACCTCCCAAAGTACTGGGATTACAAGCGTGTGCCACCACGCCCGGCATCCTTCTAAAGCACTTAAGTAGAAATAGCACAGATGGAAGGCCTTAAAAGCTGAAAAGAGCCTGTAGATCATGTGGATAGGAACAGAGCACCAGAAAGTTCCCAAGAAAGAAAGCAGGGAAGATAAGTTTCTAGTATTTACTCGGGAGCAGTATTGTCCAAGAGAAATATAATGGTAGCCACAGAGGTGGGTCTACTTACCCAATTTTACATTTTCTGGAAGCCACATTGCAAAACATAACAATAAGCAAGTGAAAATCACCTTAATAATATACTTTATCTCAATTTTTCCCAAATACTATCATTTCAACATGTAATCAATATTAAAAGTAATAAGCTATTTTATATTCTTTTTTTCGTGCCATGTCTTTGAAAGCCCATATGTATTTTACACTTAAAGCACATCTCAATTTGAACTACCCACATTTCCAGGGCTCAACAGCCACAGTGGCTAGTGACTACTGTAATGAATGTTTCCGCTCTGGGAGAGAAGAATTCATCTGGGACCAATCCAGGATGGTAATAGTGATGAAAATGATGACAGTGTCAAGGATGGTGAGAAAGGCAAGTGCATGACAGTCCACTGGCAGAATTAGTGTGTCGGCTTATCTGAGAAAGAGCCTGAGCACTGGAAATGTATATTTACACATTTGGCCTTCAGTCTGCATTGGAAAGGAGGATCGATTCACATACAAGCTGTGATTTTGTTCATATTTCTGTTCTCAAAGATAACTATTTGTTAGTGAAATCTACCACCTTTATCCAAGCCATGAAAATAGTGAAAGTACTTTCTGAGGCTGCTTCCCAGTGTGGAATGCAAGATTTGTAGAATTTAAGCATCCTTGGTAGAATTCAAACCCATTTTTATGTACTGTGGGTCACAGTCAATTCAATTCAGCAACCACTGAATGAGTTCCTACTAATTGGAAGCTTGAGCTACTGAGCAATTATCCTTGGGAGAAGCGTAAACAAAAGCATAATTTATCAATTTGCGAGCGATTCTCCTGGTTATATAATTAGCTGACTCTTACAGACTTATGTTATGGTGTGTTCATATGATATAAAAGTATGCAGATATATTCCATTAGAGTTTATGTTAAGCCACAGTTAGAGGTTATCTATTCCAAGCTTCCTTTTAGCTTTACCTTCTTCATTTTACAAGTGAAACATTGAAAAAGAATAAAAGACTTACCTAAATGTAGTCAGTGAAAGAGCTGAGAGAATCATGGTCTCTTCCTCTTCACAGGCAAAGGTTTCTTCTGTGCTTTGTTTGTTTTACATAATGTGCTGAGTTTTATAGGCTTTGCTCAATTCCATCCATTTGACATGAAAAAAACAAACAAACGTTCATGCACATTAGGTTATTTTTAAAGATGCTTCTATGGCTGTGTGTATAATAAATGAATAAAACATGTAAATTTATTAAGCAACTTCCTGTTTATGGGAATATTTTAAGTGTGTATGTTTCTACTAAAATGAATTTCAAGCAAAGACCACAAGGCTCTTACCACTAAATTTGATTTGTCCCCAAACTGTAACTTCATATTAGCAGATAACTCTCTTACTCTTATGAGCATCTTTAACATATCTTTTTAAATGATCAGGATTGACTGTCTAGACTGTTTCAAGTTCCCTGGATAATTTTGCAACTCCCTCTTTACTCTGACAGTGTGCATGTGACCTTGGGTTAGAGAGCTTGCTTTTCTTCTAAATGCTTCATATGCACTACATATAGCACTTAATATTGGAGATTTTAGCTTTAAATGTATAGAGGAAAAAATTTCCTGTTGAGAAATATTAAATACCACTTATCTGAGATTATCAGGTTACATGACTGCACATTTCCAGCCTTTTCTTTCTGAAAATGAATCCATTGTTATTGAAATTTAAAGAAATTAATGCATTTTTAATCAAATCAATACACATTTGCTATAACAAGCACACAATCCATTTTAAATTGTGCACTATGTTTTCTGAGACTAATAAAATCACTGCAGGTCAAGAAACAAGTATTGGAACTTAACCAAAGGTCTGTGTGTGTGTGTGTGTGTGTGTGTGTGTGTGTGTGTTTGATATGTATTTGTATCTTTGTACATATATCTTTGTTGCTAAGAATAATGTGATTTCATTATGAACATCTGATAAATCTCAAGAATTTGGTAAAATCAGGAACACCTTGGAATAAGAGGCAGATACTCAGAACATTCTCCTGTTTTGCGTTTTCACATGATAATGTGGGCAATTAAGAATCCATAAATTAGTTTAAAGGACATTCACTTTCCCCCAAGATAAGTTCATCTCATGAGAATTGGGTACCTGAAAGTTGAAACCCTTTGGATCCAACAGGCAGTCTCCAAATTTAACACTATGGACTTTTAAAATTTTTTCTTAAGGTATGTCAACCTCTGAGAAGCAGGGATATATCCAAAGCATCCCATAACCCTCACTGATGATATACAAAATCTACAGAGTGTCAAAGGCTTGTTCTAATCCAAGTCTTTCAGTAGAAGATTCAATGAGGAACTGGGGTCACATGTCCAGCTGTTAGCACGTCTTGAGGTACACACCATGATTTTGTTGATCAGTCTCTTAGAATGCCACAGTATGTCCTTTATGTCACTGAACTGCCATTGTTAAGCTGCCCGTAAGTGCAGTGAGTTAGCAGTTAAGCATTAAGGCGCTGACCAGGGCTGAAGCCTTTGGAGACGTGGTGAGTGAGTCTGTAGTCACCCTTCTCAGACCCTTCGTGACTTCACAGACTTCAATCACGCCTCGGCCAGCCTTCATCTTTCATATTATTCCATCCAAACTAAAGACATCTGAGGATTTAAAACATTTGGAAGCATTCCCTTTCATTTCCAGCCAAGACAAAAATAGAGGGTTCCATTGTGCTCTCAAGGAAAAAAAATCTATGTATTTGGTACTTGAGACTGTCTCAAAAAATGAGATCTTACAAAATATATCTCTGTCGAAAACATGCCAGTGAAAGCCAGTGAGATCGAGGAGAGACCCCCAATATAAGTATCTACATCCACTCTCACTGTGAAAAATAAAAACAGTCTTGCTGGCAGCAACCATTCAGAAGCAAGGATGCTGATTCATTTCCTTCTTGGTATGTGCTGAGGGAGACATGTTGCCAAAGGAGGAAAGGTACACTGTCCCCAAATATTTTGACCACAAAACTCCTTCTTCTTCTTCTTCTTCTTCTTCTTCTTCTTCTTCTTCTTCTTCTCCTCCTCCTCCTCCTCCTCCTCCTCCTCCTCCTCCTCCTCCTCTTCCTTCTCCTCCTCCTCCTCCTCCTCCTCCTCCTTCTTTTCCTCCTACTCCTCCTCTCCTCCTCCTTCTGCTTCTCCTCCTCCTACTCCTACTCCTCTTCCTCCTTCTGCTTCTCCTCCTCCTCCTCTTCCTCCTCTCCTCCTCCTTCTTCTTGTACTGGGGATTGAACCCAGGGGCATTCTACCTCTGAACTACACTTTCAGCCCTTTTTATTTTGAAACAGGATCTCTCTAAGTTGCTGAGGGTCTCTCTAAGTTGCTAAGGCTGACCTGGAACCTATGATCCTCCTGTCTCAGCCTCCCAAGTACTGAGATTACAGACCTGCACCACCTGGCAAAATATTTCTTCTTTATCTTCCACACAGATGTTGCTGACTTCTTTGATTTAACAAACCCTATGGATTTTTTTTAATAAGAGTATTTTCATAGCATGGGTTATAAAATGCCACTGCTTCCCATTTGAATTAGCAGTAATCTAGATCTCATTGTGAATTGCTTTCACCAGATTGCTTTCTCTACTGATACCCAGATAAGATGGACACTAAAAGAACCATGAATCTTGACTGGAAGAATAAAAAATGGAAGTGCTGGACTGACAAGAAGGTCAGATTTGCATTGGCACACTGCTACGAGGCATTGGATCTCAGTATGTAATCTGAGGTCTGGGATCCTTGTGCCGGGTTTGGGAACTGAGAGAAGTGACAGGGGAGTATGAGAAAAGGGGAGAGGGGACAATGCATCGAAACAACTATAGGTATTCTCAAAAGAACATTAAGCCAGGAATGGTGGCGCATGCCTATAGTCCCCATACTTGGGAGGCTGAGACAGGAGGATCTCAGGTTCAGACCAGCCTCAGGAATGTAGTGAGACCTGTTTCAAAATCTAAAAAATAAATAAATAAAATAGGGCTGGGGTGTATCTCAGAGATAGAATGCCCCTGAGTTCAATCCCCAGTAACACACACACACACACACACACACACACACACACACCACCTAAAAAACACAGTAATTGAACTTTTACGTTATCTCAATTAATTTTCATAAGTGTCATGAACATTACATATTATTATGACAATTTACAGATATGAAAACTAAGGCTCAGAAAATCTAAGGAAGTTTCCAAAGGTCATACAACTCATCTACCAATTATTAAATATTCCATACTAAATCTTTTATAAAAAGTGTTTTCATTCTCACAATAATTCTATAAAGTAGATATGATGTGCATTTTAAAGTTGAGAAAACAGAGACTTGAGGACTTAGGTATTTTCCAGGCATCTAGAGCTAGCAAGTGACAGAGCTGCGATTAGAACTTCACAGCCGAGGCTTCAAGCCACAGAGCAACACCATCGCTTCAGTTCAACATCGATGCTTTTCTGCAGCCCCACAGCAACACAGGGCCTTGGTTGTGAGAATCCTAGTTTGCTGCTTGGGGCCTGGAGTCAGAACTAGGAGGCTCTATATGTAACCCCATCTCCTTTTTTTTTTGCTTATTAAGAAGATGCATATATGTCCCTATATTCTGAACTTCATTATGATGTGTGATTATAATGCACCAAAAAAGTATATATTTTTTAAAGGAGAGCAAAATAAATGCTTTTTTGGAAAAGAAGGAGGAGGAGCAGGAGAATATTGAGGAGAGAGACCAGTAGAATAGTGGAAGGGAAAGGAGGTGGAAGTGGAAAGGAGGTAGGGAGGGGAAAAGGAAGAATTGATGAATGAAATCGTTCACATTATGCTATGCCCATGTATGAAGGGATCACTACCAATCTTACTTTTATGTATGGCAGGAATGGGTAGCAGGGTGGGGCCTGAAGGGAAACATACCAAGACTTGTGTGCACATTTGTTTATATGACTTTGAACCTCACTATGATGTATCGTTATAATGCACCAATAAAAGTATATAGTAAAGAAAAAGATTACCCAGTAAATTTTCACTCTTTGCTCAGTTATACATGTTTGCTTACAAAAGCCTTTGTCGGATAATCAGGTATCCTGGGTAATTATCAGACCTTCTTAGAGTTGGTTGAATGTCTCTTCATCAACTACAGAGCCACTAGGGACGACGTGTCATCTATGAAACAGAGGGATTAGATCCCTGCTAGCCAGAGATTCCACAATCCTATTAGAGTCTTCCATTAACCTGATGTTCCACACATCTTTTTCACAAATATTAAAACTTAGTACATGCTCAGGAGGTCATGGAAGAAAATGGAGGTCTGGACTAGGGGACGTGCTCTTTAATCTTCAGTGTTAACTGTGCCACACTCAATGTCTGTTGTGTTCTTGGTGTGAATACTTCTTAATATTAGTTTTGAGGTGTGGCTTGTGTTTGCTTAATTTGTTTTGCAAACTGAATTCTAAAATATCACCCAAAGTAAAGCATTTATTCATTCAACATTTACTGAATACCAAATATATGCCAAGAATATTGACATATGAATGGGGTCCTATGGAATTGTGCAGTGTATAGGAGAAACCAGACAATTAAGTTTTATAAGTAGCTAACTATTAATAAGCAGTCAATATACACCAGGCAGTGGTTCATGCACCTTACAAATACTATCTAACTGAATCCTCATGCCAGCTTTCTGAGATAAGTACTAGTGATGCCCTCACTTGACAGATGAAGAAACTGAGTCTAAGGGAACAAATTAACCTTGTCTAAAGCCACACAGATGGTAAGTGGTGGAGTTGGGACTGGACCATAGCCTTTAGGTTTCAACCTCCTTGCTGTGCTACTTCCACTGTGGAAACAAAAAACTAAGACCCAGCTACGGCTTCAGAAATTTCTTGGAGAAAAAAATGTAGCTTGAATTTGAGGCCACTGATTTTTTCATTGAGAAAAAGAATTTTTAAAAGAGTATTTCTACCAGTATTGATTTATCAAATATGTTTCAATTAAATACTATTCATTTTTATCATGCTAATATTAGCGTGGAGAACATTTTTGTGTTGTTGTTCTGGGGATTGAACCCAGGAGAGTCCTACCTCTGAGCTACACCCCCAGCCCGATTTGTTTATTTATTTAAATTTTGAAACAGGATCTTACTTAGTTGCTGAGACTGGTCTCAAACCCCTGTGATCCTCCTATCTCAGCATCCCAAGTACTGGGATTACAGGTATGTACCACCACATCCAGCTAAGAACATTTTTATTTCATTAAAGGAAAAGTGATCTGGGATCTTGGATCTGGGGAAAGTCATCCACTTTGGAAATTATTTATTCAGATTATTTGTTTTAATTCAACACAAACTCTAAAACTATTAGGACAAGTTATCACAAGGATAAATTCTGACTAAGTACAGAGAAAGGATAAGCTTAATGACTTCACACATAGTGTTTAACAAACCAGCAAAAGGTGTTATTTTTTAGGGTTTCTCTTAATTGTGCTTCTATAAAAAATTTTTTTCAAAGGAACTTGATTTTGCTTCATTAAAAAAAAAATGAACAAGGAGAGTGGTAAATGTTTTCTGAAAATACCAACCTGAGACTCTCGACACTGAAGTTTACTTTGATGTCCTGGACCAACCTTACCTGAACACATTGTTATCTTCCTTAAGCAGAGCTCCTCCAAATTCCAACTCAATCTTCTCCCATTGTTAGGTTAAGTGGTTTAATTCAAATCAAAGATGAAGTTTGGAGACTAGACAGTAAAACAGACTTGTCCATGGATACACTGGTGGGGGTCAGGAGGGAGAAGAGAGAGAACGAAAACTTCTCGGTCTGCCTTCCCCCGGGATGCTGCAAAGGTCATCGCAACCTCTGGGAGACAGGTCAATCCTGGAGAGCGCTCTCACAGGAAGCCAAAATAAACAATATAGCTTCTAAGGTGCTGCCCATGTAGACTTATGACAAAGGGTATAGACAAGCTCTCACCTACCCTCACTGAAACCTAAGGCAGAATTGTGAGCCATACTTGACCTTCAAAACAATTCTCAGCACCATCTGTAGGCTGAAAGTCTAGAAACTGGCTCACTGGCTGGGTTAGAGCTTTTAGACCGACTCCTCTCCCTTCCCCCACCAAATCTGTGTCCCTGTCCACTCCTACACTAATCCCCAAAAGAGAGTTGACTTACCTGCCTTTTACCTACCTACCTCCCAGACAGTTGTTTATCTTTAAAGATGACTCCCTGACAATTGTTGACTAGGAAAATTTTGTGCCTAGAAACATCTCTAAAAGCTTCCTACTTTTCTAGTTTCTTTGCTTACACCAAAATAGCTGTGAGGTCTTTTACCAAACAGAAGTTTTATATTGGCCTTCTAATTATTTTACCTTTTTAAATTTTTCATTTAGCTGGGTGTGGTGGTGCACACCTGTAATCCCAGCACTTGGGAGGCTGAGACAGGAGGATTGGAGGTTCGAGGACAACCTCAGCAACTTAACAAGACCCTCAGCAACTTAGTGAGACCCTGTTTCAAAATAAAAAGGGCTGGGGTGTAGTTCAGAGATAGAATGCCCATGGATTCAATCCCAAGTACCCCCCCAAATTAATTCATTTAATTCTAATCCATCCAGAAAGAGAGGATTTAATAAAAATGTCCCTTTAAAACACTTTAACTCCAAGATTTCACGATCCCTTACGAATTTTTAGTTGAAGTACTGGGGCCAACAACAACAACAACAACAAAAAAAAACTATAAAATTTAAACAGGATTGGCTTAGGTTTAACACAAAGAAGAAATTCCTCAGTATTTTAATGAGTTAGAACTAAGTTTTTGTGACATCCTTCTATTTTATTGGGTGCATTATAATTTTACATCATATTGGGGTACAAAGTGTTAGAAAACTACATTCACACAACTTTTTTTATGTTCATTTATTGATGCATTGTAATTATACATTTTGATATATGTCAGGGTATCAACATCATACATGCACACATTGCACATTTAGCCCTCCCTTGTTTTCCTTCCCACTGGATCCCCCAGCTCACCCTCACCCCACAAATCTTTAAGATTGGAATCGGCAATTTTGTAAACGTTCATGGCATTATTTCTACTATTGCATTCTTTATGTCTTCGACCCTCCTCCCTTCCCTTCCCTAATCACCCTCAGTCACTCCCCTGGAGTCTCTGCTTATCTGTCTGATGTTGCCTTTATTTCCCCAAATATCTCTCTAGCTTCCATATATAAGAGAGAACATACATCTACTCATTCTTTGAACTTGGTGTACTCAGTATAATATTCTTGAGTTCCATCCATTTTCCTGCAAATGGTGTAATTTCTTCTTCTTTATGGCTGAGTAAAATTCCACTGTGTGTATATACCAAAGTTTTGTGATCCATTCATCTGTTGATGGATATCTAGGCTGATTCTATAAGTTTGGCTATTATAAATTGTGCTACTATGAACATGGATATGCAAGTCTGATTATAATATTTTGATTTCATTTCCTTTGGGAAGATGTCCAGGAGCGCTATCACTGGGTCATATGGTGGTTCCATTCCCAGTCGTCTGAGAAATCTCCATACTGAAATCCTTTTTTTTTTTTTGCGGTACTGGGGATTGAACTCAGGGGCGTTCTACCTCCGCGCTACACCCCCGGCACTATTTTTTATACTTTATTTTGAAACCGGGTCTCACGAAGTTGCGGAGGGCCTCACTAAGGAGAGAGAGAGAGAGAGAGAGAGAGAGATAGAGAGAGAGCTGAGGCTGGCCGCGAACCCGGATCCTCCGGTCTCCGCCTCCCAAAGTACTGGGATTACAAGCGTGCGCCACCACGCCTGGCTACTGAAATCCTTTTCTACGATAGACTTTCAGGGTAAAACCATTCTGCCTTTGAGGATAAAAGATTGGACTTTATTATTTCTTAAGCTCCTTCCTATCCAAAGACAATTTTATTTTATTTATTTTTTTAATGTTCATTTATTGGTGCATTGTAATTATACATTTTGATATATGTCAGGGTATGAACATCATACATGCACACATTGCACATCATTTAGCCCTCCCTCCAATCCCACCCTATTCCCTCCCCAAAGACAATTTTATATATACCTCAAATTGTGTTTCTCAAAATGAACTCAGGGATCACCACATCAGAATTATTTCAGGTATTACTAAATGTCAAGATTCCTGGGCCCTACGTCATAAGGTAAATGTTCAACAAGCCTCCTACTTGATATTTAGGCATCCTAAGTATAAGAACAACTACCGAAGGTCATTTATGTTATGTAAAATAGGCCAGACCCAGAAAGACAAATTTCACATATTCTCACTCATTTGTGAAAACTAAAAAGTTGGTCTTGTAGAGGAATGAAAGGGAATAGTGGTCACTAGAAACTGGGAAGCACAAGGGCTAGGAAAGTTGGAAAGAAGTTCATTAAAGAGTACCAGGACAGAGAGGAGGAAACAGTTCTGATTTTTCTGTAGCACACTAGGGTAACTATTAATTAAAACAATCTCTGAGCCGGGCGTGGTGGCACATGCTTGTAATCCCAGTACTTTGGGAGGCGGAGACCGGAGGATCCGAGTTCACGGCCAGCCTCAGCTCGCTCTCTCTCTCTCTCTCTCTCTCTCTCTACTTAGTGAGGCCCTCGCAACTTCGTGAGACCCGGTTTCAAAATAAACTATAAAAAAATAGGGCCGGGGATGTAGCGCGGAGGTAGAACGCCCCTGGGTTCAATCCCCGGTACCGCAAAAAAAACCAATCTCTAATACATTTCAAGGTGACTAGAAGACTCTGCTCTAATTTCCAACACCTAAAAATTGTTAGTGTTTGAAGAAATGGAAATGCTTATTACCCTAATTCTATTATTATGTATTGTATACATGTGTTGAATTACCATAAAGTATCCTATAAAGGTGTATGAATATTATGTACCAAAAAAAATTTAAGAGAGACCTCCAAATAATATTGCTGAGTCTTGCTGAACAGGGATAAATTAGGTATCAAGGTGGAAATTTTTAGCTACCAAAGATTAGCCCCTTATGTTAATACCAAATTACAATACTGAAGACCTCTGAAAAAGGAAAATGATATAATAAAATATCCTTTAATCTTTTGGTCTGCTGAAGCACTAAGTTTATTTTTAAAAGCTCATCAAAGAATGTTTAAACTGTAGAGAACCTCTGAGATTGCCTTGATCCAACCATCTCACATTACAGAATAGGAAACTGAGGTGAGAGAGCTTGCAGCTTACGAAGGTCAGCCAGTGAAGAAGGTCAACAGAAGGCGTAGAAGGGACCTCTCGGCTCCTCTTCCAGTTCTCTTCCTTCCTCACAAGTGCCATTTCTACCTGTGTGGACCATCTCTAAAACATCATGCTTTTAACAACTATTCTTTGATTTGTTTGTTTTAATGACTGCTTAAAATTTATTTTCAACCCATAGATGAGCAAATGCAGACTACTCAGTATTGCAACTCCAATTTTAAAATATTGATGAAGGTCATCCTTTGGTACTCAGCTTGGGTGATGGCTACAACTATTTGAGAAGGTGGAAGGATATACATATACAGATGATAGCCAGGGGAATCCTGAGAGACATTGTTAGCAAAGCTATTGAATATTCTAGAAACAGGCTCTTTTGTCACTCTGCTCTAATATTCATATATTCATTCATTTAACCAATATTTATTTGGTGCCAACCAGATGCTAGGTATTGGACCATTCCAGTGAAGTTATACCTTTTGTGGAAATTGGGTTCCAGGGTCAGCACTTGAGGCAAAAATCATACAGTGTCAAAATTACCCTTAGGGGAGAAAATACATTTGGAAGGCTTGTAATCCCATTTTCCCCAGTTCTTTTTCTGATTGAACACCAAATAAAGTTGTCAGCTTGCTTTGAGTTGCCATGATGTATGAAAATTGTCTCATCAAACGTTTGAATCACCTATGGTGCAGAGATACTCAGTATGAGAAGCACATGAGAACTGAGACCAGCCCAAAACATCCTGGGTTCCCCTCTCCCATGCCTTGCTCATTCACTGGGTGAAATGGCAAACAGAATCATCCACCCCATTTAAATCATGTTGTTCTCTCTTCTTTTCCCCGTAGGACACAGAGTTGAATTCAAGTCATTTATTTTAGTTTCTCATTGTTGTTTGTTTTTGTTTAAAAGATTGGGTCTCTTATGTTTCCCAGGCTGGTCCCAAACTCTCAAGGGATCCTCCTGCCTCAGCCTCCTGAGTAGCTGGGACTATAGGCACACACTGCCATACCCATTTGAAGCTAAGTCATTTAGCTCCAAGTACATTGGTACTTCTTGCCATTTGTCATAACCTGTCTTCAGTTTGCACTATACTGTTTAATCTACATGCTATTTCCTAAATTGACTCATTTTCACCCCCTGAAGAGAAAAATGTAAGAGACTTTATGACAAGAGGGTTTGGTTGGTTTCAAACTCTCTCTTACTGATATTTTCAGTCTGCTATTCAGTTGCATGGCCAGTATTTTTCTATCCTCATGTCCTTGACCCCAGACCTGACTTCTGGAATGAGTAGTGTGCTCCTCAGCTTGTTGACTACTGGCTCTTTCTGAAGTGCTCTCTAATTTATCAGACCAATGGTAGACTCCAGCCTCCTTTGACTCTCATAGTTCTTACTTCCCACCATGTCCCCTTTCTCCACGTGAGTCCACACTCCTGGAACAATTCCAAATAACATATTTGGATCAGCAATAAAGTTTGGTTACACTTCTTTCTGTAGTTTATCCTACTGAATTGCCTAAGCTCTTAGAAGGAAGGAGAAACTGTGTATAAATTGTTTCCAGAAACCACTCCATTCACAGTCCATTTATCAACCTTATGGAACAAAGGATACCATGTGGCATAGAATCATGGGGATTCTTGTTCATTAAAAGTAGGATTGACAGCAACAGCTTATTTCACGGGCTCCTCTCACTGGAGGTCATTAAGCCCAATGACCTCTTGATTGGCTCTGAACTGGGATCCAAAAAATGACAGACTCTACATCTCCCAACTCTTCTCATGAGCCACTCAACCTAAACCCAAGGCTTTATTGTCAAGCATAGGACTCCATGAAGCAGCATGATAAACCTCCAGCCAGATCAAACTCACCCAAGCTATGGTATAACAGCACCAGGGTTCATAACTTCCAGGCTAGTGACCACAAGTCATGAAGAGCTTTGGCAAATCTGAAAACGTCATGCCACACACACACACAAAGTAATGGGACAGCTGGCAAGCACTGAGATTTGGGACTCAGATGTATTTTATTTGCTTTTATTTCCCAGTTCTCATTATGTTTCCTGCCCCACTCCTTTTCAATAAACTTATCTTAATAAAAGAATTTAAGAAAAAAGTTACTAGAAACATGTAAAGAAATATTCTTTAATACATAATTGGTAATTAAAATGCAAGCATGCCCCCAGGGCAGAAAATGGATACCTGTTAGGAATTTCAAAGCTAATAAATACAGCAATATAAACCCCCCATTAAATTGCATTGTAACCAACAAACTGATATATGAATTACTGAGCCATACATAAACTTTGAGACCTGACTGCAGAAAAGGCCAAACAGCAAACAAACAAATACACAAATAAACAAACAAAAAGTTCCAAATTAATAGAACCAGTAACAGGATCCAGGAGGGTAAAAGGTTTAAAACTGGAACAGCTGAAGCACTGAAGCATAGATTCTCAAGGGAAGAACCCCAGGTAGAGGAGGGGGCAAAAGAGAATCAACATAGAAAAGTTCAGAGATCTTTCTAGTAAATGTACACCTCATGGTTTAGATGTCAGCACTGATGAAATTTGATTCTGAAGACAGAATATATTGCTAGAAGCACAGCTGTGGGAACAAAATGTGATTGTGTTTTGAATATACAGCACTGTCTATATACCTTTCTTAAAAGTCTACCATGGGCCAAGATGGAGTTTCAGAGTCCAGGCTTACCCTCCCACCTGAAACAATTTAAAAAAACAGGCCAAACATATGATGCAACAGTTTTCAGATATCAGACAATGGGGAGCACAGGACAATCATTCCCCCAATGATGGGAAACAAACCAGGTGAATCTTCATCGCCCCTTTTACTGCCTGAAGACAGTACGTTGGCTGTATGAAAGGGAAGATGACCAAAGAGAGCCTGGTGTCTCCCTGAGCTGAGGATATAGAGTTGAATATTCAGGGAGGGAGGCCACAGTGGCTGGAATTCAGAGCACACAGGATCAGAGAGGAGACAAGCTACAGACAGGATCTGCAACTCTCAGGTGGTCCTCATGTCCTCAGTCATGTGCTGACCAGAACATGAAGGAATCCCTTCAACACTGAGTGAAGACCACACACAGACCTGGGAATAATTCACGCTCCCCTCTCCACAGTGGGAAAACCTCGTCATACACAGGCCGTCAGGTAGTGTGCTCAGCAGCCTGTGGCCTTGGTAGAAGGCCACCCTTAGACCAACAGTTACTGTAGTCCCACCCAACAAAGGTTAAAAACAAGCCCATGGTGGGGGGGGGTGCTGTTTCCATACAACTTCTTAAATCTATCCCAAACAAAGCTCAAGAATATCTAAAAGGACCAGATGTGGTGGCACACACCTATAATGTCAGTACTTGGGAAGCTGAGACAGGAGGATTGCAGGTTCGAGAACACCATATGATAACTTAGCAAGATCCTGTTTCAAAATAAAAAAATTTAAATGAACTGGGGGTACAGCTCAGAGCTAGAGCACCCCCGAGTTCAATCCCCAGTGCCACATACACACAAAAAGAATACCTAAAAGAAAGCAAAACTATCCAGCATGCAACCAGATAAATTTCATAGCAACTCGTGTCCACAAACAACAAAAAAGATGCAAAGAAGCATAATGAGGAGAAAAATCAATTAATAGAAAGCAAGTCAGAAATTGTGTACACAGATAATAGGACAAGTGGACATAGACATGTAAACATTTACTCTATATTCCATACAGGTAGGAAGGTGGAGAAGGGTTTCTCAACCCTGGAGCTGTTGGCATTTGGGGCTTTATTGTGGAGGTATCCCTGTGCATTAGAGGATGCTTGGTAGCATCTAATCTACCTGCTAGATACCAGCACCATCCTCCCCACCCTCATTTTCACAACCAAATATATCTCCAGACATTGCCCAGTATCTCCTGAGGGGAAAAATCACCTCCTGGTGAGAACCACCAAGATAGAGGACAGCCTATGCAAGATAAGGAAAGAGGCAAGGGCAGTACAAAAAAGACACCCTTCAAATTCTATAGGTGAAAAATAAAATGTCTAAGATGAAAAACAACACAGAATGAAATAAATAGCATAGTAGACACCACAAAAGGAAAAATGGTGACCCTGAATATATAGCCATAGAAACTCTCTAAAATGAAATAATATATCATGTAGTATTAGTTATTTATTGCAGTAGATGCTCAAAGAATGGAGTTAGGAATATCAGCTACAGGGCTGTCCTAACCACCCAGGCTAATGAAAGAGGAAAGTACAGTGAGCATCAGAGTAGTGATGGTAGTAAAGTAATACAACTACTACTAATAATAATACATCAGTATATGAACTAGCTAATAATGAGTTTTTAATACCAGACACTTTGCTAAGCATGTTTATAAAATATCCACAAGAATCCCAAGAGGTAGACGTTCTCTTTTACAGATAAAGCAACTAAATTTCAGACAGTTTAAGTAAAAATATGAAGACCACACAGATACTAATGGCAAGTGAACTCAAAAATATTCTACCATATAGCCTACGCGCCAAACCACTGGATTTCCAGATACAAAACAACTGGTTAAAGGAGTCTGATGACTGAATAGAATGTAGAACAAGGAAAATATGGTTCAGCAAATGGAAAGTATATTATCCAAGAAAGAGCAGAAGGGTCAAAAATACAAATAAAGCTGTATGCATGTACAGCCCATAGAACTTTAGAGTTGGAAAAAATATGAATGATAATCTCTTCCAGACATACATGCATGTACACACACACACACACACACACACACATACTTTTAAACAGTAAAATAAACACAGGCTTAGCTCATTTGCTTCCTTCCTTACATTAGTTGCGTGCTTTAAATGACTTGCTTGGATCCCCCACCGCTAGTTAAGAAACTATGCTAAGACTGAAGCTCTAATTGTCACGCTCTTTCTACTCCAACACTCTGCTTCTTCTGGCTAAATATGTAAACGTTCCAACCCCATGCCTAGCACATGGCAGATTCCTAATAAATATTAGATGTTTCTATTGACAACCAATTAAGCCATTCAAAATGACTTATGCATATAGACACAGCATTACTGCATAGGCCAGACCCACACTAAAACTGGCTCAGCCTTTTCTTCACGGAATAATCTTATTTACTATCAAATGATGTAGCCAAGTCACAGTGACTGGGGGAAAGAACAGATGTTCTTAGGATTATTTCCCCTCATATTGCATGTTCTTGAAACCCTCTCGTGCTCAAGTGCCTAACACCCAAGCAGAATGGGAATAGAATAAACATTTTCCATAGACCACATTGCCTGTGTTTACAAGCATTTTCACAGGAGGGATGAGCTGATGAAGGCAGCCAGTCTAAATATACATGCTTACAAGCGTGACAGAAGCCAGGTGAGCCATTCTCCACAGGGCTCCGTAATGTGCAGGTTCCACGGCAGCACCACACCAAAAGGCTGGCCTTAATCGCTTCATCCCCACATTCTGCTCACGCAATGGATGTGCCCAGTTAGAGATGGCTTTCACGGCGCAAGGTTGCTGTCCTGAGCAACGTGTGAATCAGTTTGCCTTTAAAGAGCCTCCCCATCGCCCTTGGCACCAACATTTCCTAATGTTTATGTTTTTGAGAGGAGAGCGTTAGTGATAAAGCTCTCTGTCACATGGAGGTGCCTTTTTGCTCTGGCGGTTCACAAGATCTCCAGTTTTATTTAATGGCTTAACTGCTTCATAATTGCTCATATTCAGCTGCTCCTAAACCTGAATGATCTCAGCTTTTAATATGCCTTGTCTAATTTTTAGCCACATCAATCTATACAAGTAGCTCATCACTACTCTGAAATGCTAATGCTTGTCACATATTTCAATCGCCTCTATAAGACCTTGTTCCTGTGTTCATAAATCTTGTTAACATTCCAGGACCTTTATTTTCTTGTCCAATGATTCAAAGATATATATACGTATATATAAAGGGCCTAATTTTCTCCAAGGACAGAATTCTTTAAAAATATGAAATAAAAAAAGATAAGTAACCCCTTTTCCCAATAACCTTATATAACACCATTTGTAATTCTTTACAGCATTTTACACCCTCTGCCTTCTTTCTATGGTCATTTGCATATTTTCTTACTTCCTCTTCTTATTTGTAAACACTTTGGGCTAATCCAAGAAGGTAAAGAAAAGAATGACTGGGGGAAAGGGGGAATTGGGCGGTGAGAGACCAGTTTGAGAGATGCTGTCTGATCTGCTACCTAAAAAATAGAAAAAAGCACCAGTGTGGTGGTGCATGCCTGTAATCCCAGTACTTGGGAAGCTGAGACAGGAGGATCACAGGTTTAAGGTCAGCCTCAGCAACTTAACAAGACCTGGTTTCAAAATAAAATCAGGCTGGGGGCGTAGTTCAGAGGTAGAATGCCTATGGGTCCAATCCCCAGTACCAAAAAAAAAAAGAGAGGGGTAAATCAGACACAGTGAAAACAGCCTCAGTATTCTCACCCCCTGTGGGGGCACAGCAGACAGACAACCAGTCTCTATGTGAGAGGGACCTCTTTCATCCACATACTGATTTCTACAGTGAGGCAAGTGATGACATCATCAGCAAGGGGTCGGGGTAACAAGGAAAGGTTTCCAGGGACTCCTGAGCAAACTTGAAGTCTAAAGACTCAGTTGTGAAATATTCCATGACAAAGAAAACTAGACACCAAATAGATATCCATACAGGTCCCCTAGTTGATGATGCTGTATTTCTTTATTTCTATGATAAATATAGGTTGATATATTAGTCTGATATATTCATTGCTCCAACTACATTGAGAGTACCTCCAAGATAGAAACCATTTTCCAAATGTTACCTCTATATCTTTGTTATTACTAACTGTATATCACCTCCACTAGAAGCTCCAAAAGAGCAGAGACTCTACTCGCCTGGCTCATACTTTTATACCCAGCCTGGAATAGAGCACATAGTAGGCACTCAGTGTACTAAAGAAATAAATGATACCAGGCTGGCATCAGTGTCAACTTAAATTGGTTGTCAATAAGACCAATTGCCCCTAGGAGCCTTTATAACTTATTATATAGTTAGTATCTTCTTCTTTTTCTTTTTTGAGACAGCTTCTCACTATGGTGCCTATGTTTCCCAAACTGTCCTTAAATTTATGCTTCTCCTTCCTCAGCCTCTTATTTAACTGGGACTACAGGTATGTGCCAACGTAACCATTTTTATTTTATTTATTTCTCATTTTTACAGTGCTGGGGATTAAACCAGGGCCTTGCACATGTTAAGCACCTGCTCTACCACTGAGCCATACCCCCCGCAGTATCTATTTTTAAAACCAATAAAATGCCCCCACAATAAATGACCATTACAGTGGCCCTATATTCTTTAAGCTGCAAATGCGGAGCATGGCAGACCCAACCAGCACACTATACCTACTCCTTTTCCAAGGCCAGGCACCCCATAGGCCCAAGCCCAGAGAGAAAGCAAAGAGCAGTGGCTACAGGACCCTCCTATCCAGATGCCCTATCCTCTAGGGCATCTCAGAGCACACCATGGGGTGTAGGAGGTGTGGCCCTTTGACTCCTGGCTCCCACTCTCCTCTCCCTTACACCCTATGCTAAGCAGAGACTATACAGGCTTTCTCTCTCTTTCCACTGCTCCAGCACCAGAGGAAAGACATCCAGTATTTGTTTCAATTCCTACATGTAAATGTCTATTTTCTTTAAACTCAATGTCATTGCCCTTAGGTCATAATCATTCATGGGACCGTTGCCATCACACCTACCGGAGTTCGTCATTACGAGCACCATACGATCATTTACAGACCACGGTCTTCCCCCAAAACAGCAAAATAAAGCACTTGACATAATTCTCAACTGCGTGGACCAGACCTTCCACAAGTGTTCCAATAAAAGAATTGTTCTCTTTCTCCTCAAGTACTTATTACCTTTAATAACACCTGTTATGACTGAGGCCTTGAGCAAAAAAGAATGTTAGCTTAAAATTGTATGTTGTTAGTTATAATTTGCCTGCTGGGAAAAATGTTGCTTAAGTAATAAATACATTTTATTAATAGAAATCCCGGTAAGAATTTTAAAATGTCCACTCTCCAACTACATTTCTCCTCTTTCCCTAATTTGTGCTACTTTCCAAAAGCTGCAGGTGCTCTCAGGAATTATTATAGCAGCTGGGGCAGGTTCTTCTTACAAGGCCAGGCCTAGGAAAAATACCTTGAGCCATCAAATTGGTCCCCTGGGCTCTGGCCTCCCTTTCTGCAAGAATTTACCTCCATTTAGCATCTCTCCTTTCTCATGAATGTCTTATGACATTATTACCTGATAAACACACTCACAATGAAACATCAGAGGCATTGCAGGTTTAGTATGTCACTACAGTCAGGAGTATTTGTGTTTCAGTAGGAAGGAAAAGAAAAAATGGGCAATGTTTAGAAGGGAGAAATGAATTTCTAATAGTGGAATTTCAAGTAACAGTAAAAGATTAATGACTATCTTTTCCTTCTGTTAATAAAAGCCAACTATGTGCAGATCTTAGAAGGTATTCATTTTGTCCTTCGTGTATCCAGTTGCTTGCCAAATATTTATTGAAGGCTTATTATGTACAGTCACTGATCTAGGTGCTGACATGTATTACATGATAGGTCTAGTCCCTGACCTTGCAGAACTTATAACACACAATTCTCTTAATCTTGATTCACAAATACTAAAAACAAAAACATGGAACACACGTTTAACATTTTGGCCAACACACTTCACTCTTTCCTTATTAGTGGTCTCAAAACTCCTAGAAGTTTTTCTACTAATTTTGGCCAAAAAGCATTACCTACCTCTGATTTCTCTTGCCTTGCCTTTCTCTTTAGCCTCTGTAGAAAAAAGGAAAAAAAATGATCTGCCAGAAGATTTCCAAAGCTTTTCTCTGAAAGGATTCAGGATCAGTTTCAAACTTACAAACTGGGGAGAACCCTTGAACAATCTCTACGTAAAATGATCCTCAGGGTAGAAGTAGGAGCTTTCTTCAAACAGGGAACCTGTCAGTACCTTAGGAAGCAAGACACTGCTCTTTCTGGCAACAAATCACAGAAGAGAGTAGCAGACCAGCTGAGCCAGGGCTCAGGAGAGTTCAGGCAATAGGAACAATCTAGAAAAAGCAATTGACATCAGCAAGCACTGGGACAATTGCACTGGGTGCTTACACCCAGCAGCTGTTCTCATTGTCAGTACCCATGCCTCATTCCTCATATGCCCTTTCTAGCATTTTCCCTTAACTTTCATATAGGTTCTTTCCGGTTCTACTTGAATCATTAATTATTTTTATTTTGTTCAGCCTTGTCAATTTAAACATGAATAGTGTGTCTTGATCCCATCCTGCAGAAGACTGGAACAAAAGATAAGCTTGCCATTGAAATCCAAAGTTTGAGTCAGGTGTGGTGGTGCACACTTGTAATCCCAGTACTTGGGAGGCTGAGACAGGAGGATTGCATGTTTGCAGCCAGCCTCAGCTTCTTAGTGAGGCCCTCCACAACTTAGTGAGACCCTGTTTCAAAATAAAGAATAAAAAATAGGGCTGGGGGGTGTAGCTTGGAGGTAGAATGTCCCTGGGTTCAATCCCCAGTACTTAAAAAAAAAAGAAAAAAAGAAATCCAAAGTTTGCCACCATAGTACAATGAAATGTATTAAAGAAGCCAGTGGCAGGCAGAAGGCTTGTTCCTGCATGATCTGAAGGTGCCAGGTGAAATTCTTGGTGGCTGTGCAGGAGCACGGTAGATGGCAACAGTGGTCAAAAGAAGATTGAACCAAAGTTGTAGTCAAAGTAAAGCAAAAGGATATCATTTTAGAGCAAACGACATTCGCCAATTTGGGGAAGGCTGACTTAAATTAGTAGGCTGAATAGAAACTTAATTATTTCTGGAGACAATTTTCAGAGCTGCTCTAGCAGACTTTGAAGACCAGGAATTAGAGATACTTTTAGAAACTGTTTGATCTATATATAGGGGGGGGAGCTATACTGAGGAAAAGGAAGTACTGGGCTGGTTCTATATGAAGCAGAGCAAACTCTCCTCTGGCAATTTCTTGCATGTGGAACCACATTGCAGTTACTTTTAAATAATTAAGGTTAATAGCTGGAGCATCCAAACAATATTATGGGTCTTTAGACTGCCATAAATCAGTAATTATTAGGATATTTGGGGAATAAGTTTAGACAGGTGTATAAATCTTAGTTGTAACTAAAAAAAGTTAGTGAACAAGAAGCAAAACAAAATAAAAACCCATAACTAATAATGATCAAGACTTTAATTTTCTTCTTTGGTTCAAGCCACAAAAAATATGCATCTAATTTAGACCTATAATTTTGGTCTTTGAATGACACAGTTCAAATAATCCTATGTTCATATATGACGTTATCAATACCAACTTTAATATTATGTTTGGGGAGGAGGTGGGAGCTTGATGGGACCGGGAGGGAAGCACACGCCGAGTGCTGTGTACACGGGCGTTTCTATCACTCTGAACCTCAGTATGATGTATAATTACTATGTACCAGTTTTAAGAAAAGATAAAAGATGGACAAAATGTATCTATTTTAAGAGATCATTGTGTATCTTAAGCTTTGACAATTAAAGCACATAATCTGCTTGCTACTATCCTCATTTTTTATTTTTATTTATTTATTTATTTTTGCGGTACTGGGGATTGAACGCAGGGGCGTTCTACCTCCGCGCTACGCCTCTGGCCCTATTTTTTATACTTTTATTTTGAAACCGGGTCTCACGAAGTTGCAGAGGGCCTCACTAAGGAGAGAGAGAGAGAGAGAGAGAGAGAGAGAGAGAGAGAGGGAGAGAGAGAGAGAGAGAGCTGAGGCTGGCCTCGAACCCGGATCCTCCGGTCTCCGCCTCCCAAAGTACTGGGATTACAAGCGTGCGCCACCACGCCCGGCTTACTATCCTCATTTCTTTCTTGCAAGGAGACAGGCAGGCCATAAATGATGCATATGAAGTTCCTCAGTGCCCCACCCCCACATACACACACATCGTCTTTCCACACAATCACCCTTCCCAGTCATGCGGGACAATCTGGGACTTGCAGTGCAAGTACCCTTGCACTGTTTTGACCACACAGATCCTAAGGAATCACAGTCCAAGTGAGTACAGACCCAAAAAAAATCACTTTTTCAAAGTAGAGCTATTGATGCATAGTCTTTGCTTATGAATTTCTCCCAGTGCCATGATTGATCCAGAACATTCTTCTCCTGTCTATCAGGCCAAATCCTGCCCATACTTCAGGCTTCCATTAAGGTTCAATTTTACTCACACACACTCCCTGATCCATCTAGACAACTTGAACACCTTCTCCTCTCTGAACTCTATGACTCCTATAGTAAGGGCAATACTGTTGAATTCGGGGCAGTCCTGGGGTAAATACCCCTCAACCACAGACTGTGCAGAACTGAATAATGTCCACCCTCAAATTCATGTCCATCTGGAACCTCAGAATAGGACCTTATTTGGAAGCAGGGGTTTGCAGATATATTTAGTTAAGATGAGATCATACTGGATTAGGGTGGGCCCTATTCCAATGACTTCATAAGAAGAGAGACGTGGCTACATGGAGGGAAGACAGCCGTGCAAAGACAGAGCAATGCTGCCGCAAGCCGAGGACCAGCATGGATTGCCAACAACCAAAAGAACCTAGAAAAACAAGGAAGCATTTTTTCCCTAAAGCCTTTGGAGAGAGTAAGGCTCTACCACACCTTGATATCAAAGCTGAGAGAGATTTCTGTTGTTTTAAGCCACCCAGTTTGTGGTGATTTGGTATAGCAGCTCTAAGAAATATTAAGTGATCAACATTTTATATAGGTTGAACATCTCAATTCTCAAAATCTGAAGTCCAAAATGCTGCAAAATCTGAAACGTTTTGAAAGTCAACATGATATCACAAGTGGCAAGTACCACATCTGATCTCAAGTTATGGGTCATGGTCAAAACTTGCATTAAAAACATTGTATAAAACTACCTTCAGTCCATGTGTATAAGATGTAAATGAAACAAATGATTTTTGTGTTAGACTTGTATCCATTCCTTAGGCTACCTCATTATGTAAATGTAAATATTCCAAAATCCCCTAAAATCTGAAATCCAAAACATTTCTGGTACCAAAAATTTTAGATCAGGGATACTCAACCTGTGCTTGTATCTCTTCAGGTTTCACAGAGTCTTGAGCTCATAGCTAGAGATCAATAATAATACTTGTTTACTAAAAGGAAGACAATTTTATGATGTTTGTGAAAGTCAGGGCAGCTGACCTATGCAGTCAGAAATGAGACTTGGTCTTTAAGTAGAGACAAGATATCTGTGAGGCACAAGAGCCCTCCTAGGGGGTTTTCCAGCACCAATGATCCATTCAAGTCCAAGAGGTAGATAAAAGCATGAGTTTTTAATGGACGTTTTCATCAAATATATTTTCTATTCTACAGCATATTCTCTCGCCTATGGATTTTTTTTTTCTCCTTTCTTGAATGAGACTTGTAGGATTATAAGCAGAGGCAAAAATTCTTTTGAAGAATAATTTGCTCTGGTCAGGCACAGTGACACATGCCTATAATCCCAGTACTTGGGAGACTGAGACAGTAGTTATTGCAGGTTCGAGGCCAGCTCTTGGTAACTTAGCAAGACCCTGTGTCAGAATTAAAAAAGGGCCAGGGGTTTAGCTCAGTGGTAGAATGCCTCTGAGTTCAATCCCCAGTAACACACATACACACACACACACACACACACACACACACACACACACACACACGAATCATTTGCCCCAGGCCTTTGATATGCAATTTGATCATTAACTTCCATGGCCATGGATAGTTTTCAGATTTCCCATATTTATTTAATTATGGGTTACTTTGGGTTTCGGAGAATATTCGGAGAATAATATTTTAAGATATACATTTTGGAAAGCTTACCTAATCTCTTCCCATGAGATTCTCTTGACTGAAAGTAATAGAAAAAGTGATTCACAATGGCCCACATGATAAGAATTATTTTCTTATACAATAGGAAGTTCTTCATTAGGGGTCTCCAAAGCTGGTTAATTCAGCCAGTCAATGATGTCATCCAGCCCTGTGGGCTTTGTGTCTCCTCTCTGCCTTTCTCAATGTATTGTGTGTCTCTCCTCATGACTACAACAGCACCAGCCATCACAACCACACAGGCCAATTGTGTGTGCATGCGTGTGTATGTGGTGCTGGGGATTGAACCCAGAGGTGTTCTACCTCTGAGCTACACCCCCAGCCCTATTTACTTTTTATTTTGAAACAGGGTCTGGCTACATTATCCAGGCTGGCCTCAAGCCTCCAATCCTCCTGTCTCAGCCTCCCAAGTAGTGGGATTATAGGCATGCACCACCATGCCAGACTCCACACAGGCCGATTTGTATCAGAAAAAATAAAGAATCATTCCCCTCTTTGGTCGTTTTTAGTCAGAGAAGCAAACTTTCCCCCAAAAGCATCCTGTCCTATTCCCCATATATTTCTTTGGCCAAAATCGTGCCATACTTTCAATGCTCAGTCCAAACCCTGGCAAGGGAGATTAGGCTGCCATTGTTGACTTAGATCTTTCATGATCATGATTTATTTTCTGACAGGGAAAGGTAGCCCCACAAAACGGATGAGTCACCCTCTTGTGACGGTGTGGAGAAAAAATAACTCCATAAAACTGTGGTTGGTGGGTGCACCGGGCACTGTGGGAGGCCCTCAGTGGCTATCCACTCCTTCCGTGCCAACAGAAGCTTTGAGCAGCCCGGCACTATGTTCATTTCCCACAGGTTTAAATCATGACACCTAAGCCATTGCTGAGAAATCCCAATCATATTTTCCACATACACATTGAACATTCCTAATCTGAAAGTCCCAAATCCAAAATGCTTCCAAAATCAGAAACACTTTGAGCACTGACATGACACTACAAGTGGAAAAATCCCACATTGCGAAACATTGCTTTACGCACAAAATTCTTAAAAATACTGTATAAAATTAACTTCAGTCTGTGTGTCGTGAGGCATACATAAAATATAAATGAATTCTGTGTTTAGATTTGGGCCCCATCCCCATGATATCTCATTGTGTATATATAAATATTCTAAAATCAAAAAAATCTGAAACCCAAAACACTTCTGATTCCAAGCATTTTGGATAAGGGATACTCAACTTGTATTGGCTCTCCTAGACTCTTGTGTTGTGGGTGGTGACAGAACATAGTTCTGGTCACTGAAATACGAATGAAAGTCTTCTGGGACCTTCTAATATACCCATGCAACTATCTATGTATCTATCAATCAGCCTGTGGTGCACAGAAAGAGAGAGACAGACAGACAGACAGACAGAGACAGAGAGAGAGCTTAACTACTCCCTCTCCATCTATCCTCACAACTTTCTACTTTTGATAGTCAGAAAAATACTTATAAAGGCAGGTTTACATGGAGCTTTGGCTCATCCTGCACAGTTGGAGGTCATCAGGGAGGCATTCAGGGGTGCCTTGAACTCCCTGTGTTGTAGGGAGAGGGTGTGCACAGGGCTTCTCTGCTGTGAAGCCCCAAGAAGATAAGAGATGGGGCTGGGTATGGTGGTGCGCCTCTATAATCGCAATACTTGGGAGGCTGAGACAAGAGGAGCACAGGTTGGAGACCAGCCTCAGTAACTTAGCAAGACCCTGTTTCAAAATAAAAATTTTAAAAAGGGCTTTAAAAAAAGGGCTAGGATGTATCTCAGAGGTAGAATGCCCCTGGGTTCAATCCCATAGAAAGAGAGAGAGAGAGAAGGCAAATGTTTCCCTGCAAGAATTCCCATGATAATCTTTTTTTTTTTACATTTTTCTTTCTTTGTTGGTGGGATTACAAATTAGTACAACCACTATGGAGATCAGTTTGTAGATTTCTCAAAAGACTAGGAGTAGAATCATCATATGACACACTATACCACTCCTTGGTATCTTTCCAAAAGAATTAAAGTTAGAATGCTATAGTGATGCATACATCCCATGTTTATAGCAACACAATTGACAATAGCTAAATTATGGAACCAACCTTTGGTGTCCATCAACAGATGAATGGATAGTGAAAATGTGGTATATACACACAATGGAATTTTACTCAGCTATAAAGAAAAGAAATGTCATTTTCAGGAAAATGGGTGAAACTAGAGAATATTATGCTAAGTGAGATCAGTCAGACTCAGAAAGTCAAGGGTTGAATGTTTTCTCTCATATATGAAAGCCAGAAGGAAACTAGGAAACAAAAGGGATTATAGATAATTGAGGAGAGTGACCATGATAATCATTTTAACCAGATTTTATCTGCACAAACTGAAGTAGAAAGAAATGGCCCTCTGAGGGCCTTGGCATTGGTTCTGTATTACCCACCTACCCTAATGCCAGCATGGTCAGGGTAGAAAACCACTCTCTTTACTCCTCTCCCAAACCACCTTCAAAACTCCTGCTCAGTGGTGATAATCATGTTGTAATGTTGAACTTAGCTTAGAAAAGGAGAACTTAAAATATCAGGATTAAAATGAGATGGGCTGGCAGAACAAGCACACACTTGGAGCTATACTACCAACAAAAGAGAAGCTGAACAAGTGCATGGAATCAGCCCGCTCATTCTCAAATTATTATCATACCTTCATTGTAACCAGTGGTACAAGAGCAATGTCATCTGCCTTCACCCTGCACTATCATCATGTATCCTGTAAGTTTAAAACACTCTTTAATTTATGTGCATCTTATCTTAGAATAATGATTTGTGCTTTTTTTTTATTTTGCAGTACCAGGGATTGAACCCAGGGGCATTCTACCTCGGAGCTACACCCCCAGCCCTATTTTTTAGTCTTTATTTTGAAACAGGGTCTCACTAAGTTGCGGAGGGCCTCACTAAGTAGCTGAGGCTGGCCTTGAACCTGCAATCCTCCGGTCTCAGCCTCCCAAGTACTGGGATTACAAGCATGCGCCACCACGCCCGGCTGATTTGTGCTTCTGAAGTTTTAAAATCTGAGTTCAGGTCAAATGAATCAGGAGGAAGGGTGGGGAGAATCAGGAATGGAGGATAAGGAGAAGAAATGAATTTTCTTTTTTTTAACTTTTTATGTTCATTTATTGGTGCATTGTAATTATACATTTTGAAGAAATGAATTTTCTAACAAGAGGTCTCCGTAGAGGTTTCCTCATTCCGCAACCTTCCCTATTTAGCCAAGGAACAGGGAAATTAGCTTTGTGCCAACAAAGTTCTTTTCTCAAGGGACCCATCGTTTTAATTTCAACACAAATTTGTCAGACTGGAGGGTGGGAGAACTTAATCATACATTATTCACATGGAAGCACATTAAGAACTTGCCACAAAAAATATACATGGCTTGAAATACATAGAAGCATTGCTTTTCATACCTTCCAGCTCTTTGATTTGTATCACCAGTGGTTTGAGTGAGCTTATCAGATAGGCTCATAATAGATTCATGGCCTTAAAAAGGCTTACAAAGGCTTCTCAAGCGTGACCACATCGTCCCTCATTGGGCTTTTCAACCAGGGAATTATTAGGACTGACAAATATTCACCAAAATACCACCCATAATTGCTGTTTCTCTGATAGTTTCTGCTTCACTAAATCACTGAAGATCTTATGGGTCCAGGTCAATCTCCCCTCCCCACCCTCCACAGGAGTGGGGGCCAGGGAGGTGGCGAGGAAGGCTTCAGGCACTTCCTCTGGCTCTGCCTTCCAGACCTCCCAGCCCAGCCCCCTGGTCCCCACTGGTTTCCATCTTGCATGCCACAGCCACAGCTTTGGTTTCCATTTCTACAGTGCCCACAGGCATACAGTTCAGTTTGTTCTGAACTTTAGTCTCTCATCTGGACAGAATTGCAGAGCTCCCTTGGCTCCGCTTACATCCCCTGACTCCCTGGTTCTACTAGCACAAGTCTAGCCCTTTGAACCTAGAGGGTGATGGAAAGTTTGCAAAAATAAGTTCAGTCAGCTCTGCTTTGAAAAGCAAGCAAAGGGAAACAAATAGCAAATGAGCATGGATTCGGCTTTGATATGTGTTCAAAATACCTCATTTGGAAAAATTCTATGTCATACCTGGAAATAGCACTGTCCTAGGAGTTAGAAGACCTCTAAATAGCTGGATGACCCTGATCACGCTAGCTCAGTTTTCTAAAGTCTGAGATCAAAAGAGGTGAATCAGTCAACCCCAGTACTTGGGCAGCTAAGATGGGAGGATCACAGGTTTGAGGACAACTCCTGGTAATTTAGCAAGACCCTATTTCAAAATAAGAAGGGCTGGGGGTGTAGCTCAGTGGTAGAGTGCCCTGGGTTCAATCCCAGTACCACAAAAATAAATAAATAAAAGATGTGGAGGACTCAAGTCCTGAAATCTCATCTAGATCTAAGATTCCATGAAGTGAGTGGAACAGAGGGACAGGTATATAAACTTTCTAGGAACAAATGTTTCTTAACACAAGAAGACTAATGGAACCCAGGAGATAGCACCAAGCATGTAGAAGTCAGGATAGTTACGTTTTCTTCGATTCTCCCAGGCATCTTCAAGATAAAGAAACTGAGATGTGATTCTAGGCAGGCTTACTAGCAACACAAAAGAAATCAGAAGTATGCATTTACAGAACTCCAAAAACCCAGCCATTTACCCAGATCAGTGAGTGTTAAATCATGATGAGAAAGGTAGATTTGCAATATTGGAATCTGATTAAAGTTCCAGAGGCTTTGGTTCAAAAAAGTGTGACGGTTAATTTCATTTATCACTTTGGGCTAAAGAATGGACAGATAGTTGATAAAATATTATTTCTATGTGTGTCTGTGAAGAGATTAGCATTTGAATCCGTAGTCTGAGTAAAGAAAATTGCCCTTAATGTGACCAGGGATTATCCAGTCTGTTGAGGGCCCAAACATAACAAAAGTGGAGGAATGGGGAATTTGCTGTTTTTGCCAGGATATCCATCTTCTGCCCTTCCACACCAGTGCTCCTGGTTCTCAAGCCTTTGTGGTTCTATTTTTTCCAGATAACCCTGCCTAACACAGCATATTACCAATTTGTATCCCATTTGAAATATGTATGAATATTAAGTTTTAAAAAGTTCAAACTTAAGTATATACAATAAAATAAATAACAATCCCCTGAATTGTATTCAAATACAGTAATATATATAAACATATATAGTACTGACAAATATATGACATACAGATATATATATATATAGTCTCAATTTAATTATGTTCTCTATAGGAATAATAGAAATGCAACAAACATACAAACATCCAGATTTATCCTGCTGAAGTAAATGGGAAATCCAGAAAGTAAGACTCACCCTTGACAAATCTGCCCTCCATTTTCCTGATGTAGTCGTCCTTTTCTGTTGTTAGAACAAAATAATTGAGCTTGGGTACTTTATAAAGAAAAGAGGTTTATTTAGCTCACAGTTTTGAAAGTTGTGAGTCCAAGATCAGGTGGCCCTATCAGTTTAGCTTCTGGTAAGTATCTCATGGCAGATGGGATAATAATGGCTGGAGCATGCAGAAGAAATGGCATGGTGAAATGAGAAGCCAAAGAGATTCAGGGGCCAATTTTGCTCTTTTTATGACAACTCCCTTTCAAGGGAACTAATTGTGGTCATGTGACTACATTAATCCTTTTCAAGGGCAGCACCCCCAATGACCTAATGACCTCCCACTAGGCCCTGCCTCTTAAAGGTTCCACCAGCACAGGAAACTTTGAAAGGTACACTCACAGCTTAGCCAGACCATAGCACCTGGCTTACACACCCAATTCCTGCTGTCCTTCAACCAGTTCTCAGCAAGAATAAGACTTCTGGGAAGACTGTCAACTAGTCTTTCTACAGAGAAAGACTTATCTTGATAGTGGTTGAAGGTATTTCTTTTTCCAGATGTATTTGCATATGTAAGTAAAAGCTTTAAACCATCAACCTTATATTTAAGGTACTAATTATGATGTGAGGGGAGGGAGCAGGGTGGAAAATAGGAAAGTGTTTAGTGGAAAGTTTTCAGTTGGCCAGCTCCCCTAGTCAAAGCCCAAGGGAGAGAGAATTACAAACAGATATCAAGGAATTTGAACCAAAAACTGCCAACGGCTGAACTTTTAGATTTCTTTTAGGTGTGAGCGACAAAAACATGATTCAAATCAGCTTGAGCAAATATGGGACTTTACTGGCTCTTAATATTCAAGAAAAAAAGGAACAATAAAAAGTGGAAAGAGCAGAGATATTGCTAAGCTTCGAAATTACTAGAATGGGGAACTAAAGTACACACTGGGTTTTCACGCTTCTTCCTTCCTGCCTCTCTGCCCATTAGCTTTATCCTCTCTCTGCTGCTGCTTGGCATTCTTCAGATGAGAGGCCTTTGGCCATTACTAAATTAAGTCTGTAAGACATCTTACAGACATAACCCCAAGAAAGATGCTGCCCACCATCTTTCCCTGAGTCCCAGTCCACCCAAGGAGAGTTCTCATTAGCCAAGCCTAAATCGGCCCTTGGACAAATCAACTGGGGCCCAAGGGAGGGCTGCCAGGATTGGTCACTTCTAAGGGAAATGGAGACATGAAGCGTACTCAAGAGTTGATTCCTGTATTCACCGCAAGGAGAGGCACTGGGAGAGGGAGTTCTTAGCTAAGGGTCTGGGTGCTCGGTGTCTTCTACATCTGGGCACAGCACAGTGTTGCTTAAGCCTTCTTATGGTTTGGATTTGGACTGTCCCCCAAAGCTTCATGTGTTGGCAGTGCAGCAAGGTTCAGAGGTGGGGCATGGCTGGAGGAGGTGGGTCACTGGGGGCATGGCCTTGAGAACCATATCTATCCCTGGCTGGTTTCTCTTTCTTCTCTTCTCTTCTCTTCTTCTTCTTCTTCTTCTTCTTCTTCTTCTTCTTCTTCTTCTTCCTCTCTCTCTCTCTCTCTCTCTCTCTCTCTCTCCTTCTGGCCATCATGAGTTGAGCAGCTTTTCTCCACTACCCCATGCCAATACAATGTTTCTGCCTTGGAGCCAGCCAACCATGGACTGAACCTCTGAAACTGTGAGCCAAACAAACTTTTCCTCCTTTAAGTTGTTCTTGTCAGGTATTTTGATAACAGCAATGAGAAAGCTAATAAAAGTCTCGATGTCTCACACTGGCAGAAAATCCTCACTCCTTCAGTATGGAATGCCATGTGGCTTAACTCATTGGGGACTCTAAAGAACATAACCTTTCTGGGTAGATATGTTGTAATATAGGGGATACACAAGGTGAAAGAATTTCGTAGATACTACACATTATGTCAATACTCACAGATCCACACCTATGAGATAGTCTCTGAGCACTCTTAGAATTACTTAGAGGTAGGGCCCATGGGGGTATTGCTGGAGACTAGAGTTTCTATAACAGTTAGGTATTAGCCATCAAAACAATAATTACTGTTGTTAGTATTGTATACAAAGACATGGCACTAAGAGTTGGAGCTCTAGAGCTAGACTGCCTGGGTTCAAATTCTTGACCCACTTCTTCCTGGCTATGGGTCCTTGAACAAGTAACTAGTGCCTCCATACCTCAGCTTTCTGCAAAATAGGAATAATAGCAGCACTCACCACACATGGTTGTTTTCAGGACAAAATGACTTAATAGCTATAAAAAAAACTTTTAAAATTATATTTCCTGGACAAATATAGATGGAAACCTGTTGGAAACTAAAGTATCTCCAGATCCAAAGGAATGAATCTCTGATAGTTAAACTGCAGATATCAATAAGATATTTCAGGGCAGAGAGTAATGCCTAATACCCCTCAATCTACCCATCATATAGACATCTGCCATCCCTGACTTTGCTTCACTGTGCCAAGCAGGAAAGGGCTATTTCTAACCCTTAGTCTCCTCCTACCACATCTCTATGAGTCATGTTACAAGTAGCTTTTTGATGGCTTCACAATTCTTTGGCCCAGACCTTGAATCAGACCCCCTTTTCATGCCCTCTCCCCCCTGATTTTAGACTGTAAAACATGGAACTGTAGAGTCTCTAAGAATTACTGGGAATGGGTGGGGGAGGAAAGAGAGAGAAATCCTGAGAAAACTGAGGAATATCTCACAATGCCCCACTGAAGGGGATAGGAAACAAATGGGAAGAGCGTACTCCTGGTCGACTGGTGAATGGTTCAGGCTGTCTCTGTGACAAATGATGACACTAGCTGTCCTCCAGGACAAGGTCAAGGCAAACACATTCATCTTTGGTGACCTTCCATGGTTCTGAAAAAAGGAGGAGGCAGGAGCCAGCTGGCTTAATCCAGAGCACCTGAGACTGAGGGTGGCAGCCTGCAAGCACCCACGCTACCCCTACCTGAAGTCAGAGAAATGTCAGCTCAATGCGGAGTGGAAGAGTGGACTCCTTTGAATTGTGGACTGATGACAACCATTGGTTGTAAATGCAGTGAGGGGTTTTTTTTCTTTCTCTCTCTTTCTCCCTCCTTTAAAGGAAGTTGCTAAACTCGTTACTGGAAAGAGTCTGATTCCTTAGATTGTTCCATATGCCCAAATCTGACAGTTACACTGGCACACTTTGATTCCCCATTTCAAAAACGTGTGCAGAGACGCAACTGAGCTACTTCCATGTCACATCCTGTTCTCTCAACCCAGCTTTGACATTTGCAGAGGACTCTTCCAGAGGAATAAACTAAGCACAGATAGAACTCCGTCTTTTCCCTCTAAGCCATCTCTTGCTTTAACATATTCTTCATCGAGGATGCACTAGAAAACACTGTCTAGTGCGTAGAGAAGGTGTAATTTTTCAGTTTCTCACTGAGACGCAGGTTGGCAAATAGGTTAATTTTAACTTCACAGATTGCAAGGTGTGTGAATAGAACAGCTATATCAAGAACAAAATAGAGCTGAGAAGAAAGAGCTGCTCTGAACCGCCAAGTTGTTTCATCCCTAAGGTCATGGAGGGCATCAGACTACCACATTAACTACTGAGACAGCGACGGGTTGAGGAGCCTCAACAACATATGTCCCTTTAATTCTTATCAGGAATAAATACATGTGTGGAGCATGAAAGGAAGGATGGGATATCCAAAATTTCCATCAGTAATAATTGTAGCTAATATCCATTTAGTGTTTACCACATGCCAGGCAGTCGGTTAAGAGGATGACATGCATGCTCTCATTTAATCCTTACAACAACTCTATGGAAAAAAACGACAACATTTCAGTCTCCTTGATAGATAGAGAATCTAGGGATCAGATATATCACATAATAGTCCAAAATCACACATCTGTGGTAGTGGAAGGTAGTGGGTTTGCATCAATGTCTATCTGACTTTAGAACTCACGTCTCATTTCTCTACCCTGGCTTGTGCCATAAACCCAATGATGAGATCATTTACCGCCAACCCCCGGTTGCTGGGGCCTTTTGCACAGTTTACAAATGAGCCAGCTTCTCACAACATTCTGCCCAACACCCGTGTGTTTCATCCTCCTCCAGAAAAGTAGGCAAGCAGGGGCCGAAGACAAGGGAAAGAGGAGAAACAAAGCAATCGACTCAACCCACACTGGTACTAAACCCAAGGAGGAAGTAATTAAAATCAATGGGTAGAGTGAGATTTAGGGAGCATATGCACGTTTCAGTTATTAAAACTATTCACTGTTCTTCATAAACCTACATGATCAAGTTGGCTCCAGAGCAGTTTTGTTTGCTTTACCCTTTTACCCATCTAATTAGCTTAGACAAAGAGTTCGCTTCTGATTTTAGATGAAGAAAGTCATTCTGTATGAAACATAACTGGTTCTACAAGTAATGCAGCAGCAAGGTCCCACCCTTAGATTAAATATAATTTAAGGCCAGTAATGAACAAGAGCATTAAGTCACTTTAAGACCTCTTGCTCCTACTGACTACTAAAGCAAGGTGTGTTTATTCATTTTCAAATGCCAGAAAAGTCCAAAGAAGGATATGCCCACCTTAATAATAAGCAGATCTTAGCATGTTTAGCTTTATGAATGACTTAGATTCATAGTTATGTAATTCTCTGGATATTCACCCTGGTCCGAAAATACACACAAATATGGTTAGAAAATACACACAAATATACTTAAACTAATGTTTTCAATGATAAAATGTTGAATTAAATAAAACTTTGTTAAACACTTTGTTAAAAAACTGAGCAATATCGGTGCACACCTGTAATCCCAGTACTTGGGAGGCTGAGACAGGAGGATCACAGGTTCAAGGCCAGCCTCCTCAACTTAGCAAGACCCTGTTTCAAAATAAAATAGGGCTGGGAATGTAGCTCAAAGGTAGAACACCCCTGGGTTCAATCCCCAGCACCAAAAAACTTTTTGAGCAGTGATTTGCGGATATTACTGTCTTGGGGGATAAAAACAGATAGCTCTTCCTTTTGAATTTGGGGGCAAAGCAGACAGAACAAAGGCCACATGGAGTGCTGATGTTTTATAACCTTTTGTATTAAAATAAATATCTCTCCTTGGATAGAATTACAGTTATCTGAATGCCTTGGCAAAGAGAGCTCTCTTTTAAATCTTTTTGACAAAATTCATCCTGAGTGAAGCATATCTATCCCTGCAGGTCACCACAGCCCTTGATTGATACATGGACACTGTGGCAGGAACCATTGACTAAAACTCACATGTTTTACTCCTTCCTGGGAGCGCAGGAAGACAGGGTCTCCCACATTCTCCAGTCAGATGTGGCCGGTAGAACGTGAACATGAGTGAGAGGTGCTACTTCCACATCTGGCTTGTAAGACCCTCCATCCAGGCCCCTCTATACCCTTTCCTATACCAGCTGGCATGTGTTAAGATGGCACAGCCTCCATCAGCCTGCACTCCTAAAGGACTGTATGGGAGAGGGCCACTGCTGACCTGTTCACTTGCCCCTACCATCCATCGTGTGAGCAATAAACTTTTGTCATGTTTTAGCCATAATATATTTTGGGGTCTATTCTCCTGGTAGTTCACCTCCCTGAACTAACACACACTTTGTTGTTGTGATTGTTTGTTTGTTTGTTTGTTTGGGTACTGGGGATTGAACCCAGAGGCATTCTACCTCTGAGCTACACCCCCAGCCCTATTTAATTTTTTATTTTGAAACAGAGTCTTGCTAAGTTGCTGACTCTGGCCTCAAACCTGTGATCCTCCTATCTCAGGCTCCCAAGTACTGGGATTATAGGCATGCATCACCACACCCAGCTACACAGACACATTTTTCAGCCAAAACTCAGCTCCAAATTTATCAAAATCATTTCATTTTTACTGACCTCCTGGGTATTACTCAGGAAAAGCACTAACCGCCCATAAACGAATCCCCGTTGTTATTTACCTGGAAGCACAGCTACATAGAATTGCCCATGTGAAAAGTAGCCTGACTGCAAATCAGCATCTATAAATCAGAACACCTGCTCCCAAGGCTAGTCACTGAAGACTCGTTTTGAAACAACTGTTGGTTTTCTCTGTCTAGGGAGCCTTGACACATGCAAAGCATCTTTCCCAATTCACAGGCCAGGATTCCAGCCTCTCTGGGGAATGAGCACCCATCTCTTTGAAGTGGCCCCCAGGAGCCCCATAATTGAATCTCTGACCTGCCATATAGTAATTATTTAAGTAAGATTACACAAATTGTGCATCAATTCCTATCTCAGTTGCAGGCATAGAAGAAATTTTTAGTGTTTTGAACACCATGAGGACCAACCAGAAAACAATGTGCATAAAACCAGTGAGAGGTATATACAGGCTGTTTTCTTTAATATTCCGTATGACAGGTTTTTTTTTAAAAAAAGTCTCAAAACTGTTTTAAAATGATTTCTTAAATCTACATAAACAACACATATAATGTATCTGTTGAGGTATGCAAATTGCTTTTCACCTGCAAGAACACTGACACCCCTCCTCCCTCCTCGTTACTGAAGAGCCAACCTTTTCAGGAAGTTATTTGGTTCCTTAGCTTCTGACTTCACGGATTGCAAGAACGGGAAATCAGATTAGGACTGGAACAAAGGCCAGTCCTAGAAAGTGCTGAGAGAGATTACGAGGAAGGTAGCAGAGAACATGTGAGGACAGGGAATGGAGCCCTGAGCCAAGAAACAGGGAAAAGACAGCACCAAGGCTCAGAAAGCAGGAGGCGCGGGGTTGAGATGAGGACCATTGGCGGGTGCTGAGTCAGTGTGCAATCCCCTCACCCCACAGGATGCTTGGAGCACCTCAGTAATGTGATCAATGTGTTAAGGTTTCTTTGGATTAAAAAAAAAGGTTTTTTTTAATTAATGAAAATCTTTAAGGGGATTCTTTTTTTTTTTTTCTACTTGTAGTGAGGACTTTTTGTTGGTAGTGAAGTTTCAATGAAGAAATCCTCTTCTGTTCTGAATGGTTAAGGGCTTCTGTTGCCGCTACTTGATAGTCTGTGTTTCCTTTGTCATTTAGCAAGCTGGGTCTAGGCGGGTCAAGTTGAGGTCATTTGAGTCTTTTCTCAATTCCTTTCTGATTCACTTTATGGTTTGTGAATTCGTCCTTGCTCCAGGGAGTTTTGAAGTTATATTGGGTGGGGGAGGGAGAAGATCCTCTCCCTGTCAGTAGACCCAGTGATCCTGGTTGCGTGGCCTAAGAGCACCTTGGGGACTGTGCTTATGATGAGTTCTGCTCCCCCTTTGTTATGACCAAGTGAGGAGTGCTAGGGCGAGGACCTGGAGATACTATCCAGACTGCACAAACCCTGCCGATGGAGTCTGCACAGGGGTGGGCCTTAATGGTGCAGTGGTTTGAAAATGGATGGAACTGGAGAATATCATACTAAGCAAGTATAGCCAGTCTCAAAAAACGAGGAGATGTATGTTTTCTCTTATATGTGGAAGCTAGAGAGATATTCAAAAACAATGGCAAAATGAGATAGACGAGCAGAGACTCCAGAGGAATGACTGAGGGGGATCAGAGCCAGGAGATGAAGTCATAAAGAGTGTAATAGTAGAAATAATGCTATGAATGTATACAATACTACCAATTCCAATATCAAAGACATGTGTAGGGAGGGAAAGGGAGGGGGAAGGGAACAGGTGGGGAGGGCACCAAGAACTGTGTACATGCATCTGTCTGACACTCTATAGCCCAATATGATGTCAAATTTAAAATGCACCAAATTAAAAAAAATATTTCATTGGTGGTACACCCCTGTAATCCCAGTACTTGGGAGGCTGAAACAGGAGAATTGCATGTTCGAGGCCAGCCTCCGCAACTTAGTGAGACCCTGTTTCAAAATGAAAAATAAAGTCTTTTAAGTTCTTTGTATATCCTAGATATTAGACCTCTGTTAGAGGAATAGCTTGCAAAAAAAACAAACAATCCGATCAAGAAGTGGGCAACTGAAATGAATAGACACTTCACGAAAGAAGAGAGAGATACAAATGGCCAATAGATACATGAAAAAATGTTCAACATCATTAGCAATCAGGGAGATGCAAATCAAAACTACTCTAAGATTTCATCCGACCCCAATTAGAATGGCAAGCATTAAGAAGTCAAACAACAACAAATGTTGGCGAGGATGTGGGGAAATTGGGACTCTTCTACACTGTTGGTGGTTTTGCAAACTAGTTCAACTACTGTGGAGATCAGTGGAGATTCCTCAGAAAACTGGGAATGGATCCACCATATGATCCGGCTATACCACTATTGGGTATCATACCAAAGGGACTGAAACTAGAAAACAACAGTAATATATGCATACCCATGTTCATAGCAGCACAATTCACAGTGGCCAAATTATGGAACCAACCTAGATGTCCATCAACAGATGAGTGGATTACAAAATTGTGGGAAATACACACAATGGAATTCTACTCAGCAATAAAGAAGAACAAAATAACAGCATTCGCAAGAAAATGGAAAGATCTGGAGAACATTATATTAAGTGAGATTAGCCAATCACAAAAAAAGAAGGGACATATGTTTTCATTAATATGCGCAACTTAGGGAGTAGTGGGGACACAAAAGGGACTCCAATGACAACGGAGAACCCTCAGTGGTTCAAGGGAAGGGGTACAAGGGAAGGGGAAGGGTAAGAAAGAAGTGAATCTATGGAATTACTGTCATAAACAATGTGTATATATGAGATTATACCAACATCATTCTCAGTGCTACATGTGGGGGGGGGGGGGGGGG
>PVJS01008423.1:0-53159 GCA_004027185.1 Glis glis
GTAGAGAGAGAGAGAGAGAGAGAGAGAGAGAGAGACAGGGACAGAGAGAGAGAGAGAGAACGTGCACGCGCGCCCGCACACGCGTGTACAAGCTGAGGCTGGCCGCGAACCCGGATCCTACGGTCTCCGCCTCCCAAAGTACTGGGATTACAAGCGTGCGCCACCACGCCCGGCTCTAAGAACAATTTCTGATACTTCATTTTGACAGGGAAAAGACCTGGAATGGTAATAAATTAAGAAAAATCATCATTTAAAACTATAACAATGCTTGAAATCAGCAAGATGAATGAGTTCAAGAAAGAACGGGATGAGAAGAACTGAAATCAATGAGTACAGGCAGCTCTTGGAAAGTCTTGGTGTAAAGCAGACCACAGGAATGGGGTATTAGGTAGACAGGAGTGCAAAATAAAGTGTTATTTTTAAATAAAGTAAAAATAATGGCGTGTTTGAAAATAGAAATAAGTGAATGAATCTTATAAGATCTATTTCCTTATTGTTTTTTTGTTTTGTTTTCTTTTGTGGTACTAGAGATTGAACCTGGCTGGGGCCCCACACATTTTAGGCAAGTGCTCTACCACTGAACTCTGTCCCCATCCCTTATATGACCTATTCCTTCTGCCAGAGAGAAAGCTGTGTCTCTATGCTGACAGACTCCTATTGTAAATTACAGACACAGAAGATTATTAAAGTCTCAATTAGGGGGACTAGATTCCCAAAGAAGTCAACAAAATGTAGCCACGTCTTCAAACACAAATCCCCTTAAGATATGTGTTGGTGAAACAGCCACTGAGGGAGACAAGCACTTGTGCTTTTCTTCTTGTACGGAGTTAAAATAAATAAATAAAATATTTGCTTCTTTGTACAGAAACTTCATCTCAGAACACTTTACTTATCTTGGTTATACATATGCTTTGGAAAAATAAAAATATTTAAGGTGAAACCAAATGCTGCAAATACCTCAAACTTCTGTTTGTGTCACGGACATTGCATTTCTTTCTCTCTTTTTTTTTTTGCCATTTGCCATCACAACCAGAAAGGAAAATGAAATCCAATCAGACAACTGCAGCACTGGCAGTGGCCATATTTGGTCTTGGATGAACAAATATGCCATGACAGGTGCACTTCTGTAAGCAGAGGTGTCCAACCTGCAAGTTACAGTATTAATGGCAGAGGTATGACAGTCAGAGTCTCCAGGGCAGTGCCTCCTCAAGGAACCCTAGCAACACCTAGGGTCTCAGCACTGGCAAGGGATCCAGAGGTTATACAATCCCAGATTCTTCCCAATGTAGCGGTCTCTGCTAGCCTCCCTTACATTTAGCCAGTCTTTGCAAATGACTGGACACCACAGTTCACTCTTCATAGGAACACCCAGTTGCAGTATTTAAAAAAAAAAAACAGCTCTGAACATATTAAGTTGTAATTTAGGCTGGTAGATAATCTCCTCTCTAGAATGCTTTCAGGTTGATCCTATGAAGATGTAAAGAATTAAATAGTCTCTTTCACAGCCTATGAAGTGTGGTACCAAATTCTTTTCATATCTTTTCTCATACAGGGTAAATGTGTCCCTTGCCCCGTATCTCATCCTCGGGTAGCATGAATCTCAGATCCTCTCTCATCCTGTCACCCGCCCTTGATGTTTATATTTCCTAATGTGGGCTTCCATCCGCAGACTGAAGACACAAAAGGTGGATATGAAACAAAGGCTGAATATGCTAACTCCGAGGAGATTCACAAGTCTTGCTGAAAGAAAGTCTTTATATTCCTAATAATCCCTACAAGAAAAAAAAAAGATAAATTGAGAGAGTAGAATTCTACAAAGTATAGCATGTAAAAAAAAAATAGTCTTGATGGCCATTCCCATTCAAGTTCATTCTTGTAGGGATGGTTTTTCTTTACTGTATCAGGACAATTTAGCATGATTTCAGGAATTTTCTAATCTCTCAGATAGGAAGAGTCCTTAAGTGAATTTTAGTTAACAAAAAATGTCCTCATTCAGTAATTAAAATATCCACTCCATGATAGTAATCAAAACTTCAACTCATTTAAGGTTAAATCATGCCAGGTCTGGTGACACATGCTTGTAATCCCAGTACTTGGGAAGCTGAGACAGGAGGATTGTAGGCTTGAGGACAGCTTCAGCAAAGTAGTGAGACCCTGTTTCAAACAAAAACAGAAACAAGAAAAACAACAAGAGGCTGGTGATATAGCTCAAGGGTAGAATGCCCCTGGATTCAATTCTCAGTACCACAGAAAAACAACAGAAAAAAAGCTAAACCATTTTACATTAAATCATTTTACATCTCTCCTTTTCCAGGCTTGCTTCAAGTCTAAAGTCTAAAATCCATGGACATGGTGGACGGTCATGCTCCTCAGCATCTCTGTTTACTGCTTTGTGTTTCTTTTCTTTCCCTAGTCCCAGTGCTTCTGCTTTGGTTTCTGATCCTTCCAGGGTCAGAGCAGAGAAAAAAGGTACAGGGAACAAAAGAGCTCATGTGCTCACACCAATGTAACCTGGCCTTGGAGTCCTCTGGCCATGAATGATGTTTAGTGTCTGAGTGTTCAAGAATTTCCTCCTGTGCCCTCTGCTGTTGTAAGGATCTCTCAACTGCACATCCCTTAAGAGAAGCCAGTGTCTCTATTGGCTTCTACTGGAGTGCTTCTCAGTCTGAATCTTATAGACATCTCCAGTGCCTCTCTCCTGTACCTGGCTTTCTATGAGGCTTCTTTCCAGAACTGTGATGGTTAGATATAGAATGTCCCCCGAGAGCTCATGTATTAATGTTCAGAGTTGATATAATTGGGTCATGAGGGTTATAATTTCATTAGCAGATAACTCCATTGTAATGGATTTACTGGATGTTAACCTAGGCCAGGTGGGGTGTGGCTTAAGGTCACACCCTGCGGGTGTGACCTTAAGGACTGTGGTTTTGTTTTTGAATACCCTTGCTTGCTGGCTCTCTCTTGCTTCTGGCCTCCATGGTGTGGAAATAGAGCCTTGCTCTCTTCCTCTTCTGCTTCCTGCCTTCATGCCCCGATCTCCGCAGACCAGGCCTGAAATGGACTGAACCCGAAATCTCCAAAAAGCTGTGAGCAAATGAATCTTCCTTCCTCTAAGCTGTGTGGTCAGGCTTATTGGGTCAGGGCTGGGAGAATGTTGACCAAGACAGAAGTCATTCTCCCTTAAAGTCCTTCAAAAACATGTAGCCTTTCCTTCAGCCAAATTAAAAAACACAGGCTGTTCACAATGCGGCCACTGCCCTCACTCCCTGGTCATGGCCATGTTGCCTGCTTCCTTCAGGAATGGGCACAGAGCCACCCTCTGCATCCAAGAGACTGGGGCAGGAAGTCAATCATTTTTCAGATTAACTCAAGCCCATTCCTGGCTCACAAGACCCTGTGACTCCTTCCAAGGAATTTCACCTTCCACTTCCAGCTCTTCTCTATGCCTCTCTACCCTCTTTTATAGGAAGGAAGTATGCCCCTCCTCTAAGGACAGTGAAACCAGGTCATAGGCACCTCTTTTGGAAGTTGTGCTTGGCTGTAGCTGGGGAGTTTTGCCTGAGAGTAACTGGGGTCTGCAATGGCAGAGGGACAGAGGGAGAGAGAGTCCCAATATAACATCCTGCCACAGCCACAAACCAGAAACAGTCATCAAAGAATTCATAAAACAGTATCTTATTTGGGGGATATATATTTGAACAAATTTCTAAATGAAGAACTTAAAAACAGAAATTTCCAAATCATACAAACCTAATGAAAATAATAGTAATAAATGGAAGTAATTTATAAGATTTGAGAGCAGTCAAGAAAATTTTTCTCCTGAAGCAGTCACATTAGTGCCTGAAGAAATCAAATTAACATAAAGTAAGTTAAAGTTTATAGGGCAAGTATACTGGGGTGTTGCTTTTGTAGAGTGGAAAACAGGCTGGGGCTGGGGCTGGGGCTGTAGCTCAGGAGTAGAGCACTTGCCTAGCATGCTCCAGGCCTGGGGTTCAATCCCTAGCACCACATACACACACAAAAAGTTAAACAGCAATTAACTAAACAGCAGAAGGAAACATGATTAAGTAATGAAAAGCTGATCATCAAATGTGCAAGTTTGGGAATATGACCAAAATTGGCGCAATTAAACTTTAAAAATTAAAAAATATTTTTTAAAGCCAGGAATGGTGGCACATGGCTATAATCCCAGTACTTGGGAGGCTGAGACAGGAGGATTAAAGGTTTGAGGCCAGCCTCAGCAACTTAGCAAGACTCTGCTTCAAAATAAAATTAAAAGGGCTAGGGTGTAGCTCAGAGGTAAGATGCCCCTGGGTTAAATTTCCAGTACGAATGAATGAATGAATGAATGAATGAATGAATGAAATAGAGAAAGAAAGAGAGAAAGAAGGAGGAAAACAGTAAAATTTGTGAGGTGATTAGCTAAAATCATCTACAAAATACAATACTAAATACTTTCATCAGGATTGAATAAATCAATAAATCATTACGTTTATTCCTGATCTTTAAAAAGGAGAGACTAAAGATTAAATACTAAAATATTAAAATTAGAAAATAGAAACAGAGTTTTACAAATTCTGGTCTCCATACCAGATTCAGGTCAAAGGAGAGCTATTTTGTCAAAAAGAGGATTGAGATCCCAAAGCAAAATAGAATTTAAATGGCAAAGTATATTGAGTGTGGGAGGGTCTGTCAAGTCTCACTTAGCATCTTCATTAATGATCTAGGCCAGAGAAATAAACAGCAAGTTAATTAAACCTACAGGTAGTATTAAATCAGTATGAGGGGCAGAGATTGGTGAGAGATAATAAAAAGCCTTTGGAGGTTAATAGCAAATAAAAAGAATTTGAGAAAGTGCATATACTTAACAGAATAAGACCCTTGGAAAACAGGACAGATAAAAGCAAATTCAACTGATTATGCAGACAATTAAATATATCCTAGATTCTGTGCCTTGGGAAAATAATCACCAACATCTTTTGCCTTTCTCACTCAAAGATTTAAAATAATAATAGGAAAGGAGAGAAACTATTCATAAAAGGACACTTCTATTCTGGGGGAAAAATGGTTTGCATCCAAATAGAATAGAGTAAGAAATCAAAATAAGGATATTTTACTAATATAATTTCAGAATCCATGATGTCACTTAAATGGAGAAAAAAATGATGTTTTATATTTGAATGTGATCATTCTTTTATTGGTCCATAGAGTAGAAAAATAAGATTCTGAAGGATATAATTTATAAGTAAGCTATCTTGGATATGCTTAGCAGTTATTAAAAAAAATGAGACACAGTATAAAAGAAACATAGTCTGACAGAGTCTGGTCTCTACATACCTGTTGAGTTTCATCTCTTTCCAGTTTTATTCCAATGATGCAGCCACTGGGTTACATTCTGATTCGTAAAACAAGCCTCCAACCTTGGCCCTGCCTCAGAGCCTTTGTACTCACTCTACTTTCAGCCAGAACTCTCCTCCTCCCCATGTCTTGCCCAGGCTGTCATCAGGCCAAATGTCCCCCTTCAGAGTGCCTTCTGGACCCTCATACCTAAAGGTGACTCCCTTATCCGGTCAGGATCTCAGTCTCACCCTGTCTAATTATCTTTACAGAATTTATTACTATCTAAACCTACTTTATTATCAGATCAATGTTTGTTTAGTTGCCTGATTTCTGTCTCCCCTTCCTTGTCCCTGAAATATAAGCCCTTAGAGGGTAGGGCCTCTAGCTCCTTTACTATTGTATCCGGAGCCTCAATAATATATCCTGGCGTTTATCATCCTTCAATATGTAATCGCTGAAAAAGTGTCTATAACCTGACTGACAGGAGACTGTGATAATATTACGAAGAACAGAACAAAGTAGATATAACTTAGAACATAGTGGTGACGGACATCACGGCCAATGCCTAGCCTCAAAGAATGTGAATTTAGACTAAAGTTTTAAATAAACAGATGCATTAACACAAATTACTCAGAGTGGTTAAATGTACCAACTCTGTAATTATATATTTGGTCATATTAGTCCTCAAATAATGAAATTGCGAGGATCACTCATGTAAGAGCATCAAACCAGTGTGTGTATTTACTCATAAAAATTCATATGAAGTTAACTACCATGTGGTTACTTCCAGTTTTCTTTCTTTTTTTCCCAACAGAGCAGAATTAATGCATGCAATCTAATGAAATATGCTGCAATTAGGGAACTACTATGCATAGTAATATCTCTGCTTGTATATGTTTCAAATAAAATAGAGTCTGTGGTGACATTTCCGGAATAGAAAGAATGAAAAGCAAAATTAAATTGCTATTAGATTTCAAATTGCAGCTGGGTACCTGAATGCAAAGTTGAGCTATGAAAAACTGATTGGTTAATATACCCTCTACCCATCTGAAAACATTCTTGTATGTATGTAGGTTTGCTGTATATTTATAAGAAATTATTGCTTAGTCCACAAACCAAGAAATATTAAAGCATTGTCATTTGTAACAGAAAAATACCAAGACAAAAATTTAAACTACTGCTGTAACATGTTTCCCTTTTAAGGAGGAATGCCTGAAAATTTAGAACAGAGTATTAATCCTTCCTGTAGCTCAAAATCGCCATGAGCAGAACATCCTATCAAGTAGAGTTTTGACTTTTAGTCTCCAAGAGGCTATGGCATAATCAACACAGCTAAACAGCCTTTTTAGGCAACCACTGGAGGAATAATAATAATATTAATAATAATGCTAATGCAAACCAATTTTCCTGAACCATTTTTAAATAGTTTCACATATACACCTGCCTCTTGCTTCACCACCCTTTTAGCCTTCCTGTCAGAAAAAGGAGAACAACACAGGACAATAAATTATTACATCATCTAATTCCAGCATATAAAAATTACGTGAACCTATAAAAGGATGAACCAGTCATTGCTGCTGAATCCTTAAGATTGGGTTTGGCAGCCAGAGTCACTGTTACAGTGTCTCACAGAAAGAGCTCATGTGTTGCTGATGCAATGATATTCAGAGGCAAAATAATTGAATCAGGGCTCTAATCTCATCAGTGGAAAAGTCCATTGGTGGATTAGTGATTTCAATGGACTTACTGGGTGGCAACCACAGGCAGGTGGGGTGTGGCTGGATGAGGTAGGTCACTGTAGACATTGCCTTGTCCACCATAACTGTTCCTAGTCCCTGCCTATGTCTCTCTCTCTGCTTCCCAGCTGCCCTGCTAATCCATAAATTCACTAGAATACCCTGCCACCATGATGTTTCTGCCTTGGAGCCAGCCAACCATAGACTGAACCTCTGAACTGTGAACCAAATAAAACTTTCTTCCTTGAAATTGTTTTTGCCAGGTATTTGGCCATAGTGATGGAAAAGCTGACTAAAACAGTCATTGATCGTTGGAACATTATGCACAGTCTATTTTTTGACATAGCCAAGAACCACTCTAGCTTTCTAAATGAAGTTCCGAGCTGACCTCTCTCACTATTCTGTATCTCCTCAAGATGCATCAAGCCCCTGTTTTACCCAATGCTGACATAAAGTATTGTATCAGAGGGCTAGTCTTACAAATAGGCAAATAACTATTTTTATGATTATCTTAAGAGTTTAAGAAAATCAAGGTACACTTAGAGTAAAAAGAATTGAATATTTCTTTGCAGAATATATATGAAAAATGTTTCTTCCAAAATATTGTCCTTTTAATTCATTAAATAATTGTTTTATTTAAAGTGGGAAAAATCATAAAATCTATTGGTCCTACCAATGATATAAAAAATTCTATTGTAGTATCACTTAACATGTCTTAAAAATCTGAACATCAAACCTATCCCCTAGAAATGTATTAGCTTATAAATATTGAATGATACATTAGGTGTTGAAAAGTGTCTACTTGTATTTGCTACAAACAAAAGTGCTTTCCCTAATGAGTATCAATGTTGCCCAGAATAATATGGCTAAATGACTTGTGTTTAGATGCTTACCTTTTTTCAAATGATGTCATTGTCATCTCTTTTCAGCTTTAGGAAGAAAAGTCTATAATACATTTTCATATGAAAGACAAGAAGAGAAAGTACAAACTCACTGAGAAATAAACTGGAACTGATTGCCTGGCTTTGTAAACTGCACCTTCAACCAGAAGAAACACCAGGTGAAACTGCCAACAAATCTTTCAGAGGACACTCCTGGGTGCTAAAGACTACAACCCACTTATCATAATTAACTTCATATCTAAGGAAGAGAAACACAAGCCACAGCACAAGGCTCACATCTACAGCTTCCAAGATGGAGTTTGAATGGATAAAAACTGAACTTGAGCCAGACTGCTTCATCCTACTCACCTTGATCCAAAAATCCAGTAGAAGAATATCTGTACATCAGCAATGTTTGTATATTAGTTTGGCTTTATTAGACTGAAATGCATTATTTCATGAAGTGAATTTCTCCAAAAAATAACACGAATATAAAGATGTGAATTATATATGTGCTTCATCATGAGACACCACTGCTTCAAACTTGAATGTGGCTCCTGCAGATATTAGTCACTTGCATTCTGCCCTTTCAATTTAGCACCCGTCTGGCCAGTGTGTGACACTTAGAAAATTATCCCGAAAGTCTATGTGTTTTCTACCTTTAACTTCCATACTTCACTAAAGTCTTCCCATTGCCCTGCCTACATGTACTGGCGTGGTGTGACTTCCAATAATTACACCTCAATTTTTGAGCTGAAAAAGAGCGTCATCTTATTGAGGATTTTATCTGTTGGAGCTTGTCTTCCACCACAAAGACACTCTAAAATAGAAGCTTGCAAGGAAAAAAAATCCTTCAACTGGATCAACAGGATACCCCACAACTTCTATGAATATCAGATGCAAAAAGAAAAACAAGAATAGAGTAACCCCAGCTTCAGGGCCAGTGGAACTTGCTGCCTGGGATAAGGGAGAGAGATCTGATTCAACTTTCCACTGCATGATTCATAAACACATATATCAGAATAGTTCTCTTGGCCAAGTATTTATTAAAAATCCTCACCCTGTCTGCTTATAAACAATTTGAGAAGTCAGACACTACAATATTCATAGCAGTGTTCAAGAAGTGACCTTCTGAGCTGACTTTATTATAGGCTATAAAAAGTGCTAGCTAATAAAACACAAGGGCATTTAGTTGATTTCCAAGATTTTACTTTCTAGGCTTCTCACTCCCTAAAACAAAACAAAACAAAACAAAACAAAACAAAACACCTCCCACCAATGATCAAAACTGTTTTGTGACCCACTCTTGACAACACAAAGGCTCAATATCAAAAGCAGCACAAACATACATCCAATGAGACTGAAGGAAAACATTCAACCCAAATCCTAAGGACAGGTTTGCGGATTATACTGCTTAGCATCTCTACTGTGGCTTATTTGTTGTTCAATTACATGCACGCACTTTTTTGGTGGTTTTCCCCCTCGAGTATGCAGTCTGCAAAAGCTCATAATATTCTTAAAATTAGCTATACCTGTAATCTTATAATATTCCCCAGACTGTGGGTAAAATTGTACTTATTCACTTAAAATTAATATCCTTCTCTTGCTTCTCTGTGGAATTCTGACAAAACAATGAATTTAATGCGCACAGACCTAGGTGGTTTAATCCAGCCATCATGGCTATCTATCTTCAAACTATGGTGAAGCAAGATTAGAAAATGTCCCGCTGCTCACAGCCTGAACTTATGAAATGAACCTGCACGGAGGTCATTTTAGTAGGAAGAAGAACTGAACAATTCACAAAGCTTTTAAAGAATTCAAAATAGGTAACAGAATAAGGCGAGGTACTTGGAGGAAGCATTCTCCCCAATCCTGACACGTCATTCAGTTTGCTTTTGGTACAAGTTTAATTATATGCATCTACGAAGGTGTTGTATTTCAGAATCCACTACTGGTTTAAGCACTCTGAGGACTGCAAGCTTACCAGCTTAAGTGATGAGATGTGGGAATCCAGATTCAGGGTTGGCACAACTCAAATGTCTAGGTACATATTTTCTTTTAATGTGAAATTTCCAAAGTTAAAAATCTCTCTAGTTTGGGTGGGAATGAAAGCTGGCCTAAATTGGTTATTGAGCCAGAAAAATAAATCCTCTTTGCTACTTCAAAGGGATGATTCCATGGAATGGACATCTTGAATCCTGGACCTAAGAACTAGTCTATAGAATGAACCTTTTAGAAAACTGTACCCATTGTCTGGGGCTCAGTTTTCCCATATTTAAAAGACAGTTTTGTTGTTGTTGTTGTTTGTTTGTTTTTTGGTACTGAGGATTGAACCCAGGGATGTTCTACATCCAAGCTACACCCCAGTTGTTGAGCCTGACTTCAAACCTGTGAATCCCTTGTCTCAGCCTCCCAAGTACTGGGATTACTGGGTACTGCACCACCAAACCCAGCTTAAAAGGCAGTTTTTAGCCAGGCGTGGTGGCGCACGCTTGTAATCCCAGTACTTTGGGAGGCGGAGACCGGAGGATCCGGGTTCACGGCCAGCCTCAGCTCAAGCACGCGCGCGGGCGCGCGTGCATGTTCTCTCTCTCTCTCTGTGTCTCTCTCTCTGTCTCTCTCTGTCTCTCTCTGTCTGTCTCTCTCTCTCTATTTAGTGAGGCCCTCCACCACTTCGTGAGACCCGGTCTCAAAATAAAGTATAAAAAAAAAATAAGGCGGGGGGCATAGCGCGGAGGTAGAACACCCCTGCGTTCAATCCCCGGTACCGCAAAAAAAAAAAAAAAAAAAGGCAGTTTTTATTGGTGTCCCATTGCCTTTCTGAAGACCAGATCCAGGGAACACCTGGATCACTTCCAGTGGCTACATGCTCTCAAGTCAAATTCCAGTTCTACCAAATCAAAATTGCCAGAAGCGATATCCATGAAGTGGCATGGCTGGCAACGCCTTGGGTAACTCTGATGCAAAGCCACAGGTGGTCACTGAAGGACCAGATGACCCTGATTAAGGCCCTTCAGCTCCAACACCCTGCTCCATCCCAGTGAAGCCTGCAGGAAGTGCTCTCCTAAGCAAGAGGAAGGACAGGGTGGGGAGGAGGAAATGAAGTGTGCCTGGCAGGTTTCTGAAATCATTACAAGTAGGATGGAATTGCTGCCTGTTTCTACAAAGACTCTCCCTTTCCTTCTCAGAACTCTCTCACCCCCTGCTGGTATGACCCAGCATTTCTCCCTTCTTTGCTAGGTTCTTGTTACTATAGAGACAGAAGCCAGGAGAAGCAGGAGAGATGCAGACACAGAGCTGGCTCCAAAAAGTGGGGACGGAAAGAGAAACATCAAGGGGAAGAGACAAGCAAATGGAAAAGAAAAAAGCAAATCCAGAGGTAAAAAAAAAAAAATGCCCCTGGGCTCAATCCCCAGCATAAAAAAAAATAAACTCCAGAAATTTGGATTTTATTTTATTTGAATTTTTCAACATTTAAGGGTTTGTAACTAATTACTAGTTTTTAAAGCTTGCATCTACTGCTTGAGGAGAGGGTGTGAATTTTGGAGAAGGTGGTCAGTGAAATAGGAAAAAGTTTAGGAAGAGAAACAAGATGTCAAGCATGTGAATAGGAATTGATTTACAGTTACTATTGGATACAGGATTAGAAAATTGTTAAAGATTAGCTAGGGTGTTCAGCTGACCCCTGAATAATCGCAGATTTAACTTGTTTGTTTTTGAGAAATGACTGGCTATTTTTGTTAAAATCTCAAATCAGAAGAACACCCACGAAGCTGTTTGTAAATTGGCCAGGTAAAGATCGAAAGCACTCGCTGCTGTGCTCCCCCAAGATGAGGGACCTAGGTTGTTTTCAAGGCCCAGTCAGCACCCCACCCGGCCCCTGCTTCCCATTCCCCATAGGTGGAAACTTATATAAACTCAATAATATTGTTCATTTGTTTTCACCCGTGAAAGATGGTTATGAAAATAATAGATCAAGGGCTGAGTATGCAAGGAAGGGTCATGAGAATGATTGTACGACCCCAACCACCATCCCTGGCACACAGCTTTGGACAAGTGTCTCTGCCAAGATCAACATCTCATTTCTCCATGACAGTGGTCCCAAGAGGAATGGAATTAGAGACATTCTGATTTTACAGATGAGGAAACTGAAACCTATGGAGATACAAAAGTGATTTGCCCATGTACCAAGGAAGCAAGGCAAAGTTCGGGGATTTCTACTCACTAGTCTACACTCTGAGTGTGGAAGGTAGATGTGGGGTGGACAGGCAGACATCTGAGACAGCAGAGATGTGAACTGGTCCCCTCCGCCCTTCCAAGATGTTTCAGGTAAACTAAAGCATTGGTTGACTCATCAGAAGCCAAAGAGGATCATTTAAAGTTTTTTAGTTGTTCTTCATTACATTGTATGAAAAAAATCATATGCTTGCTATAGTTATGACCTTGAGAACTGGCAAAGGTCAAGGGTCTGTATCATTAGACTATCAGTGAAGAAAGAAGCATTTCAGCTCTGCTTTCTATCCTGGAAGTTACAATGCGACAGGGGATTTATTCATTTGGAACTCATTCTATGATGGAAAATCCTAGAGCGTATGAGCTATAGCAATGAAAGTGATTTGACTGGCTTGGATAAAAAGACTGAAATGAAGTACAACTCTGTTCAGCTGATCAAATTAGACTGATGAGGAACAATTTCTTATGCCCTGCTATTCAGAAGATGAAGTAATGTTTTTCAGATTTCCAATGGTAACACAGAAAACCCTAATAAAATACAAATACAGATTCAAAGAGTTTTAAACCTGAAAGAGTACTTATAATCTCATCGCTCTCATTTATAAGTTAGTATATTTAGATCTAGAAAAAATAAGAACACAAGCCCTAAATCACATGGCCTCATTAGTGGCAGAGGTTAGACAGCTAGAGGCAAATACACTTGACCATCTCTGTTGAAACCAACGCATAGTATATCATTACTCTAGTGAACGAATTTGCTGAATTTGATTAGCTTTTCCAAGGAAAATACATGAAGGAAACTATTAATAAATATGATGATTTGCTATATATATATGGTATATATATAATTTGATATCTCTAATATACTGAGTTTTTATACATTTGTAAGAAATAGTAACACCCACCTACATAGATTAGCTTAAGAAATTTAGAAAATAAAACTTGATCAAAGATATGAAAATTAAAGGATAGATTTTTTTTTTCATATGGTTTGGCAAAGGTAAAAACATGACAAAACATATTGTTGGTAAAGACATAGGTAAATCAACACAAAATGTACTGTGAGAAATTTTACAATATGTACCAAAATAAATAATGTCTATTCAGACTCTTCGATTCAAGAACTCTTGGGAGTTCATTTTAAGAAAATAATTAGAGCGTTGTCTAAAACATGAATAAGGATGTTCATTTAATGTGCAGTAAAAGTTACAATTTAAATGTCATATTGATAAGATAAATTATAGTATATTTATTCTATGGCATTCTGATGCCACCATAAATATTATATTATTCTGTATTCATGAGAATGATAGTAAATTTCTATAACTGAGAGGGCAAAATAAAAGATTTTAAATATAAATACATGATCCAATTTATATAAAATTTTATATAGTAGATGAAAGAGATATCTGGAAAAATATGTACCAAAGTAGCAAAAATAAATAACCTATGCTTGTCAGATTTTTATGATATTTACATTCTTTTTTATATATTCTTGAATCATTTAAATCAAATTAAAATGACCACGCATTATTATAAGAAAAACATTAAATATATTTTTAGCTTAAAATTTTTTAACCTTTTATATTTAGCATTTTTCAAAAAGCAAATAAAATTGTCTTTACCATCCTAATATAATTTTAGAGTAAAATAAGTTTTAATAGATACCCATCTCTAGAGGTTTACTGGGTGAAAGGATATTTGAATTCAAATAGAAACTTCATCGCTATCTAGCTGGGTGAACTGAGCTCAGCCAGTGAACATTCCTAAGACCTTATTTCCTACAGCTTTAAATGAGAAACTTGGGCTTTATGACCTCTGAAAACATTTCTACTTATTTTATTTTTAAAAAAGAAGGAACTCTCAAAACTTGAAAATGCAAAATAATTCCTTACATAGGAAAAAGACACATTTCAAAGTTTCTTAATGGGGCATAAAAGTCTGCAATTCTTCTGGAAGTCCTTGAAGAGACACTTAAGAACCAAACAACATATAAACTCCTATTTCTGAGGCTTTATCCACTGACATAAATTGATATGTTATGTATGTTCTTGTGGCTTAGATATAATCATGCATTGCCACCAAAATGTTGACTAATTTGAAAAAAAAATCAGCGGGCTCTGCTTTAAGTAGCTCATTTGCGTATTACTACCATTCTCCAAAAGATCCTGTTTAGAACTGATGAGAACATAATGTGTACTTCCGCCTGAAAGATCACTCAGTATGGGGTTTTAGCAGAAGTAGAAAATTCCACACATTTCTAAGCCAAAAGTCACCTTAGAAGACATTCATATATTTCACATCCAATAAAGTACTCAAGCCCCATCTCCAAAAGTCAAGAGGCAGCTTTGGGACCAAAAGAAAATGATCTCATGTCCGTCTAGGTTAAAGACCTTGGCTCCTTTGGAGGGATGTACAGGTTCTGGTTTGGGAGAGGACAGATTTAACATTGAAGGAGCCTAGAATCCACACAGTCATTGTCATACTTTGGCCAGAAGGGTAATGATAATGGGAATAACGAAATCGGTAGTGTAGGACGGATGACAAATAGCAGTTGATATTCAGCTTGGGGATCAGAAAGACAAGAGTGACATGATGGAGGCAGGGATGGAGAAGTGGACACCCGGAGAGCAGGTGTCGGCTAAAACGGATGGCTTCACTTCAGTCCAGCAGATTAGCCTAATGTGGAAATGGAGGTCTTGTGTTGCTCATGCTTCTTTTTATTTATTTTTTTCTGCAATTCTAAGTTCCATGCAAATTACTTATTATTAAATGCTAGTAACTAATATTTTAACTCCATATGCACCAACACTGCATTGGTAAAATGAAACAGGTTTGCCCTGTGGGCTGCCAGTGTCCAACTGCTGATTTACACAAAGAATATGCAAAATATGTACAAATCAGTGCCATAAATAAAGTATCTCATGATATAGTGTTTGTTGGGGGGTTTCATGGACATGACAGCCAAGAAGAGAAGAAAGGATAGGGATGAAGGAAATATAGAAAGAAAGACACTCATAACCAAAGCCACACAGACATGAAAGTCGTTGCCCTTTTTATGTTGCTTTATTTTTATTTTTAATCTAAATATTCAACTGAGTTGAAGAACTAAGTATGAAGTAGGTAGAGTGGCTTATGGTAGAAGAAAGACATAATTGAAAGCCCATTGCATTTATTATATTAGGGTCTCAACCTAAGTTTTCACATTTAATGCTAAGGACAAAATGGTAACAATATTATTCTTATTATACAGATTTGAAAACTGAGACTAGGAGACATGAATCAATCTACAAACTCACAACATGGAGCTGAGATTGAACCCATTAGCAACTAGTACCAAAATTCAACTTTGTTGTTTTTGTTCCTTAATCCAGGACACCCTGATGCAGGAAAGTAGGTGGGACTTACAGTCTAATTTAGAGCTTCACTTTCTAGTTCGGTAGCCACTAACCACATATGGCTATTGAGCCCCTGAAATGTGGCTCATATGACTGAAGAACCTAGCATTCCATTTAATTTAACTTATTTATAATTGAATTTTAAAAATGATATTTCAGTTATTAAAAATTGTAAGTATGTGATAAACAGCTTGGCATGGGAATTTCATTTTTTCAACTATAAATCCTATAAACTCCTGATGAACATTTAGCATCAGAATTGAGCTGTGCTCTAATTCTGACATGCACACTGGATTCCAGAGACTTAGTATAAAAAAAGAATGTAAATTTTAAAAATAATTTTATATTGATTGCATCTTGATATGGTAATATCTAACACATTATTATATTAAATAGATATTAAAATAACCTGTTTAATTTTACGTTTCTATTGTGGTCACTAGATTATATATAGCTCATATTATATCTGTAATGTTTATTACAGGTCTATCTTAATGTTTCTCAACCTTGGCTGAGCCTTAAAATCAACAGGAAGCTGGTTAAGAGTGTCAATGTCAAGTCTCTGATGTAATCTCTTTGGAGTGGACCTTGAGCCCCTGTATTTTCAACAGACATCCCAATGATTCTCATGGGCAGCCAGGACTGAGGGGCCATGCTGACCAGATTGATCTGCATTCTACAGGCAGTGGGAAGATGCTGAAGGGTGTTGAAAGAGGAAGTAACCAAATACAATGAGGTGTTGAAGACAGGTGGATCTCGGAGTCCTGCGCTGAAAGGGATATATGCATGGATACTCTTCTCTGGTCATCTGATTACCTCTCAGCTTCGTCTCACCATTCTTCCCCTGGTTCACTAGTATACAGTCATAATGTTTTTCTTTCAGCATCCTGAACTGGCCAAGTGAGTCTTACCTTAGGGCTTTTAGATTTGCTTTTGTTTCTGCCTGCAAAACTCTTAGTGCAGATCCTGGCATAGATGGCTCCATTTCTAGTACCACACCTTCCTGCCAAAACCTTACTCCCTAATAAAAAATAACTTTGCCATCCCTGACTCTTAGTGACTCTCTGTCCCATCTGCATTTTGTTTTCTTCAAGACTTGTGACACTGCCTGAAAACCTCTTGTCAAGTGGTTCTCTTGGGTCTTGCAGACTACCATGTAAGATCCAAGAAAAGAGAGAACTGGTCCCTATTTTCAAGCCCACAAACAGGAACCTCAATAACTACTTAATGAATGAAAGAATACATATATAATCCTGAAAATTAAACTACCACTGTGATGTTTAATTTTCTAATGGTTTATAAAATTTTGAGATAACTCTTTCAAAGTCTCATACCTTAAGACTAAATCCAGAAGAAATAATTAGAGCATTGCTTAGCATTCACTTTTGGTAAATCTCTGTTCTTAAGACTAATTTGATTGCTTATTAGTTTGTTTGAATAGCCTATTTCCTCAATTTGGAAGGTAGATATATTAAAATTTATCTAAATGTGCGTTCCTTGAGTGAGATGCCAGAAGTGCAAATTCGTTAAAAAATCCAATATATAAATATGTATTTATCTGCTAATGGTACTTTCCATCTGCAAACCTTCTTGAATAATTTAATTTTATAAGGAAACTGTTTGACCAGAGGACAAGTCACTATGCAAATTCTATTTTCTGTCCCAATGGTAGAGCAGAAAAGTGCATCTGAATCTAGACTTTATACTTATATTAATATGTGGCTCATATACTCCCTGAGAGTAACTTGGGTACTTTTACATTGCAATTTCTATTTTGGACAAATAGATGCATTCTTATAGAACGTGTTGGCTTGGGGGCACATAAAACTGAAAGATATCAGGGAGTGGCTTTGGAAAGACATTATTTTAATTCATTGACTCTGATTCTTCTGCCAGTCTGGTCAACAATGTAAATATGAACAGTCATCCTTCAGGGATACAGGGACAAAAGAATGACATTTGTATTAGATGCGTTTTACCTTTTAAAATTATCTACACTTTCACACTCACACAGTGAGTTTATAGCATGCATATCACATCTAATTTCTCTGAATCTCAAAAGCTTTTCAAGTAACCCTCTGATGGTTTGTGTCCATACAAACTAAGAAAAGGATTACATTCATCTGGGTATATGGCTTTCTCATCTGTGACAGGTGTAATATAAGTAATACTCTTCACATATTAAGCCAAGCATAATTGAAGAAATGTCTAATTTCTAAGTTAATATCCTCCATTTAATTTTAACCACTACAGAATGCCATGCATTAAAAACTGGAAGCTGGAAATTGCTAATGACATTTAGTTGCAAGAGAGTGCAAGAATTCCTGTTATTGTCCTTGGATTGGACTCAGTAGTGCGGAACATTGGAATTATTATTCTTCATCTGTCAGTCGCCAGAGTCTTAGAAGCTAAAATTCTCAGAAGGGGGATGGAGCATGTAAGCGGGTCCACAGGTAACAAATCCCAGAGGCCATACTAGGACACCACCAATCTGAGGGGACATGTTTCCATTTAGCAGGATGATGCTTTTAACAAAATATCTACCAATCTTAGGATAAATAGATCATCCTTAAGTCTTTATTAATTTACCATACAGGTGAGCTTTTACTAAAGACATCCATGCTAAATAGTGAGAAAAAATATATTAAAATTTCAAATGACTACATAGCCATTATTCTGAGCATCCCGAAGTCATGGCCTCCAGAAGCAAGTGACATAAATTGGTGAAACAGGCAGGGAGAGAGACAATGACTAGGGAGAGGGATTGCCTGTGTGGAGAGTACATGCCCCATGAAGGGGTGGTTGCCATAAGTCCAGCTTATTATTGCCACCAAGGCCCAGTTTTGCCAGATCTTTGCATTTTTCAAAAGAAGATGAGAATTTGTATTTCTGTGTAAAATCTCCCAAATTTTAGCAGTTGGTAAAGAATACCCCTGTATGCAAAGATGTCATGCAAATTGAGTTTCCAGATTTAACACAAAAAAATGCAAGGACATGCAGTTAAATCTGAATTTCATAAAAGCAATAAAAAATATTTCAGATAAACAATGAAAAATATTTAGTGTGTATCCAGATAAAGCATGGAATCTACTTATGTGGGAAAATGCTGGTTATTTACTCTGAAATTCAAGTGTAACTGCACATCCTTTATTATATCTGGTGATCACTCTATCATACATGTGAACCATATTTGCAAGCAAGAGCCATCATTCTGATTGCATCTACTTAAAAAACAAACAAAAAAAAATCTGTTCTGATGAGTTCCAGTGAATTCTTGTGTATTCAATGTGAACTGCAACATCGTAATTTAGTACTCTGCGTGTATTTTTTCTTTGGGGTCTTATTTTAACAAGTACAAATTACAGTCCCTTGAATTCAAAATGTCCTGGTCTCTTTCTTTGACAGTGGATCCACCAAAGTAAACTCAAGAACAGACAAAATGTGCCAAGAAGACTCTCATAAATAAATGGGTGTTGAAGGATATACACATAAGTGAATTTGCATAGTGTAAGACAGTTCTGGATAAGTTAATCAAAGGCAAAATTACAATATCAGTAACTAGTATCCATTTAGCATATACTACATGTCAGGTCTTGATCCGAGCACTGCATATGCATTAAATTTCTTGATCCTTTCATTTCCATGGATTGTTGGTACAACTATTATTCTTATTTTTGGGTGAGGTCCTAAGGCACAGAGAAGTTAAGTCTCTTGACATCTTTGTACAACTAGCATATCGTGGGACCAGGATTCTAACCCAGATGTTCTGGCTCCAGAACCTATTTACCATATTATCTTTCAACAAAGACCTAAACATCATTGAACAAGAGCTTCTCAAAGACAGGAAACTCCAGGAAATATCCATCAGCTTTACAGAAAACTGAGATTGAGAAATCTGATTCAATTTTGGGTTAATGAGCAAAGATTTGCCACACACAGACAAACACACAAAACATATATATGGTCTAATTGGCCCTGCCCTTTGTACACGAATGGACAAAAACATGTTCTTCCATGACAGTCTCTTCTTTGGAGACCTGCAACAACACGAAGGTGAGAGCACAGCCTCACAGTCAGGAGAATAAAGCACAGCACTGGCTTTATGAGTCGTTCTGTGAATTTTATGTTCTGTGCATTCCACAAAGTAATGGGAAATTAAATTAACACCACTCTTTATAGCATTTTAAATTTTTACCACAATTAATTTCCTGTACTACTGTATTTTGGTTCTGCAGTAATCCTTTAAGTAAATTGAGCTCAGATATATAATCCCTTCCCCCAAATCAAAGAAAGTCAATTTTTTCTTGACATTTTACAACAATCCACTTATCTGCCTTATTTTATGTGAAAAGTTATGGGGCATCCATGACTTTCTCACTTGAAAGAGGGAAGAAATTTAAGTCTCCTTCTAAGGATGTTCTCTATATCTTTAATATCTCTTTTCAGGAAAGGTCTCTTTTTGCAATGAATAAGACATACTGCAGGCATGGGATGTCTTATTCATTAAGATACCAACTTTTATCTCTTTCTGGGGTGCTTCCCTAAGAAATCAGCCATGGGCAAACTTTCATAACAATAGGTAGTCATGGGAGGTAATTCACTTTGCTCCAACTCAAACCAACAAAGCCCTGTACCTCCAAAAGGAAGCCTGGATCAGATGCTCAGAGTGGGCTCTTGTAACCCATCTGGCCCACACTCTGATGTCCAAAGAGATGCGATAACTAGTGTAACCTTTCGCCTAACTTTGGAGAGGTTCCTTAAGGTTTCCTTGTCCTACCCAGTGGGGCATAGTGTGCCCTTGGTCCTAAGATAAGGAATGATTCGAAGATCAAATACACCCAGGAAATGCACATCTTCAGACCTGTCTTTCTTTAGCAGCAAAGTAAGAGATGAGGAGAAAGCACTTCCAAGTTTCTTCCTAGCACTCTTAATACATCATAACTTCCAAAATGATTTCCAGGGTCTGAGCCATCAAGCACATACATTGTGGTGTTTAAGTCCTCCAGTGCAGAGAGCAAAATTCTTTCTGACCTCCAAGCTAATGACCTACTAACAAATATCATTTTTTCCAAAAGTATTTGTGAGCAAAATATTACCTGAAATAATTTTCCTTTAGAAAACCTATTATAAATGGTGTCATGGCAAGACAGGCCAGAAGAAAAAGAACTTTAATACTATAGTGAGTGCTTCTCCTTTCAGACTATACTGCTGGATCTATGTAAAGATCTAAACAGGGAAAATCTTTCTGACACTCTTCTATAGTTTATTATTCTTCATCTCTTCTCATTCACTCTTTTTGGTCAACCTATGCCACATTACATCCTCAAAGGACTAGGATTTGGTAAATTGTATACTTGTTGTTGTCCCTGAATAGAATGAGTTTTCCTTTACGTAGAAAGAAAGCATGCCCGTTAAATTAATTGATCGCGAATTTGAGACCCCGCAGACCTTCAGAAAAATTGTCTAAATTTTTGGAGCCAGAGAAATTTGTTTCCTTGGTTTTCCATGGAAAAGGCCCAATAGCCAATCAGGATATTTCACAATCTCTCCACAACATCTTACCAGGGGACCTAACCGCACTAAATGGCTTGCTATACATATTCTTTTCTGACCTGATCTATGCTAATCTCCTCATTTGGAAGACTCTTCCCTACCTAGAAACATCCTTCAACATCGTCCAATCACTGGTACTTTCTTTTTAAAGATGCACTCTAACCCTTCTAAATAACGGGAAATTAATGTTGAGTGAATAAAGAGGTAGATGGCTCGATGAATAAGCAAAAAACAATATTTCTTAATCGAAATCTCTAATTTGTAGGATTTAGGCAAGGGGGATCAAAGTGAAAGGAAGCATTAGCAGTGTGGGTAGACAAGAGTCAGGCAGACTCACAAACACAAACAGACCAGACCACAGAAGGAATCTACTTTGTGTAAGATTTCTCAATCTTTCCTTTCCATGCAACTACACTAGATTACAAAGCATTCTTACAAGTATTATCTATTTTTATTTTAACAAGCCTCTGAGGCAGCCAGGGGAAGTATTATTGGTCCCAGGTTACAGATGTGGGAATTGCAGTTGTTGGAACAGAATTGCCTTTTCTCAAGGTTAGAGGTCTCCCACACCTCTGTTACCTGACTGCCTCCTTTAAAAACTCAGGTCAAGTTTAAATTTTCACTCTTGTTTACCCTAGATGCTCTGCATTTATTTTTCTAAAATATTTACACAGCAATGATAGTGAATGGAGATGGAGAGATCAGACTGAGCAAGAAGTCTCTGTCCCCACAGGTCATGTTGCAATTTTGTACACATGGACACATGAATGAGCAATTATGAGCCGGCTTCCCTGCAATTAAAATCGTCATTTCTCATGACTTGCCATTCTTAGTGGAAGTAAAGGAGATATACTATGATCATCATGGAAATTTATTAGTTTTATCAGTCTATGTGACTCAAAGATGTTGTCTGGCTTCTGTTGTATATGTGTGCATATATTTTGTGTGTGTGTGTGTGTGTGTGTGTGTGTGTGTGTGTAGTACTGGGAATTGGACTCAGGGACATTCTACCTCTAAGCCACACCCCCAGCCTTATTTTATTTTTTATTCTGCAACAGGGTCTCGCAAAGTTGCTGAGGGTCTTGCCAAGTTGCTGAAGCTGGCCTTGAACTTGTGATTGTCCTGTCTCAGCCTCCCAAGTGCTGAGATTACAGCTGTGCAGCCCTACATCCAGTTTGTTTTATATATTTTCAAACAATTGAACTTTTTGGAGCCAGGCATGGTGGCACATGCCTGTAACTGCAGTACTTGAGAGGCTGAAGCAGGAGGTTCACAGGTTCAAGTCCAGCATGTGGTAACTTAGCAAGACCTTGGCTCAAAATAAAAAATGAAAAGGGCTAAAGAGGTAGAATGCCCCTGGTTTCATTTCCCAGTACTCTTCCCCCCCCACACACAAGTTGAATTAAAAAAAAAAGAAACAAGTAAGATGGCCTTTCAACTATGGGGCTCTTTAATAATTAGTTTTAGTGTTATCTGAAGTGCAAGGCTTAGTGCTTGCCTCTTTGCTATGGGTATAGCAGTGTCCCATTGCAATGAACGAACACTTACACTGATTTATTTTACTTTTGGAGTAACAAGAATTGTGATATATTATTTCAGGGGAAATCGACTGTACAAGTCTTCTCATACACAATGTAGCTCATTTAAGGTTAATGAAGGTGATAGAGTGGACTGTTATACCTTTAATCTACCTGCACATTTTATAATTAAGGGAAGAATATATTATAAAGAAGATTAAGAACCTTAAAGGACTAGCCAATGTTATTATTCACTAGCAATATTTGTAACAGGAAACAGATCCCTGATAATCATATGTTGACAAATGGTGAAGTACTTCTTCATTTTCCTACCCTTTTCCTCCTACCTTTATTTATTTTTTGATCTGTTGTATCTCCAGCAGGAGAGCATGACAGTTAAAATGGAAATATTACTTTATGAAGTGTCAACGAGACCTGGAGGAGAGGTTTCTAGAATGCCATGGCCTCAAACCTAAGTCAAGTTTCTTATATGCATTCATCTTACAGGGAATGCATTTTAAAATCTTGTCCTTGGAGATGACAAATCCAAATGTTTAGCAACTATAACATATCAAGTCTAGAAATTAAACTGCTCTAAAGGTTTCTCATTAGAAATATATATTAAAATTGCCACTAATGTATACAATCAGAAGCCTAGAGACCTGAGGGCTTGACAAGTTGAAGCCCATGGACAAGTACGAAATGTAAATAAAGTTTTATGAAATACAGCTTTACTCATTTTTTTTAGTGTATTATCTATGGCTACTTACATGCTAAGTGCAGTGATGAAGAAGTAGTAGTTAATTATGACAAAAATCTTATGGCCCTCAAAATCTAAAACAGTTCACTCTTTCTTTGTATGCATAGGGAAACTGAGGCCAAGAGAGAATTTCTTTTCCAAGTTTGTACAGATTACTTTTAAAGTTTTATTGAAACGATATTCTCATAAATAAGCCATGATACTCCTCACAAGAGATAACATAGATGCCTGGGCCTCTGAAATAAAAAAAAAAAAACAGACCTGGATTGAGGTTTAAGGGCCACCATTAATCAGTTATAAGGACTTAAATAGACTGGCTATGACTCCACGGTGGACACTGATCTCTACCCAACATCCTATTCCTTCTTCTCAGAACTCAACTGTGTTTAGTTATCCCCTCTGGAGCAAAGAAAGTGGAGAGGGAAGCCCATCTCACTTCTGCCTTCAGAAATGGGCTCTGGTTTGTGTAAACTTAGAGTAATGCCCCTTCTTCTCACTAGTGACTGATTCAAGAATGGGCAGAAGATCAGGAATGACCAACACAATCGAACAAAGCATCGCTTGAGAATTGGAGAATTCTTCTTTTCTCCAGACCAGTAGGGAGCCAGGTTCTCTCCCTACGACCTGATGAAACATGAAATTATTTTGCTACAGTCATGCCTAGCAGCTGTTTTATTGGTCCTGTCTGAGGATCAAGCTAACCCAGAGATCAGGATAGACTGAACAAATGACAAAATAAATAAACTAGTATCCCTTTCGGTGACTACCTTATTTTACCTTGCATAATGGCCTCAAGGTACATCCAGGTTGTTTCCTATTGCAGAATTTCCTTCCTTTATAAGGTTAAATAGTAGTTCATTGTATGTATATTCCATATTTTCTTTATTTGATCCAACAAGAACTAACTCAATTTTATTGACTTTTCATTCAACCCAAAAGTTAGGTTAAGAAGTATTGCCTGCTGATGTAAAATCAATTCACATATTTATTTTTGTTATATTCACATAATCTGGAATTCTGATGTTCTGGGTCAGAAACTAAACAAAACAGTATAAGGAATAGTATTAGTCAATGTGATGAACAATGTACACTAATAAGTTTTCAGGAAAAGACAGAAGCAACAAGGCCTTCCTCCCCCTCCCAACACTGGAATTCTCCTCATTTTGTGGAGCCCTTACAGTAACTACTAAGGTCAAAAAAGGGAAAAGTAACTGGGCTTGATGGTGCATGCCTATAATCCCAATACTTGGAAGGCTGAGACAGGAAACAGGTTGGAGGCTACTCTCAGTAATTTAGCAAGACCCTGTTTGAAAATGAAAAATAAAATAGGCTGGGGATGTAGTTCAGAGGTAAAACACCTCTAGGTTCAATCCCCAGTAACACACACACACACACACACACACACACACACACACACACACAGAAAAAGGAAAGGAAAAGGAAAAGGAAATTGGTACAAGAGAGGCAGAGAAATAAATGGCTTTGGTATAACTGGTGTTAGTACTATGATGAGTCAACATCACAGCCTGGAGAAATAGTGACAGATTATTCAAATCAAAGGAAAAAAATTACATTTGTCCTTGTAGCTTCATGACTTGGCTTACCCACTTGGAACCAGTGAGTGATGGTCATCTACCTTTCATCCAACTCAAAAGAGGGAGAAACGTGAAGCAGTCATGGTTAAATGATGACATGTCCAACAAACGAACTATGATTGGTAAATATTTCAAAGAAATCGTGTATCTTCTCTAACTATGAAATCATAAGTATGAATTTTTTCTAGTCAACTTGATCAATAATTCAATAATAAGAAGACCCTTTAGTGATCCTGGAAAGTATATCAATATGTGGTAAACATATCACAAAACATATTCCTATGCTATGTTAATGAAGGCCCATATGCTCTGTGGAGAAGTGCCTATGTTTAAAAAGTGATTTCCAGGTTGCAACCTTAGCCAAACACTACATGCTAAAATTATCATTGTGCAAAGAACCTTCACTACCCCTAGTTATATCTAAAAATGATCATAAATGTTCCCCTTTGCAAAGATGTAACTAAAAAAGAATTCCTGCAGTTCCTGTACTTGCATTGCATTTTAGAAGAACATGGCATTTTAGAGGAAAAAAATATCTGTTTTTTTAACCACTGAAATAACAAAAAATATTTAGATTTTTGTATTTTAACAGGAAGCCAATAAGATAAATTAGTCATTCATTCTTACATGTACTCTTTAATTAAAAATGTTTACTGCAAGCCTAGAAGGTACTAGAAAAACACTTAAATCATCTACACACTTTATATATAGACAATAAACTGCACCCAGGAAAGCCTTGTGTTACAGCTAGAGAAGAGGTTTGTATGATGGTTTATATAAAATTCTTAGAACCTTTTAACTGACACCCAAATCATAAAGCAAAAGTACAACACCTTTTATGTACCCTTTTTAAGGGGGATTAATTTAGGTAGACATAGCAGAAGCATTTATTTAGGGCAAAAGGTGAAATGTCACTTCTGGGATTGATAGTGTTTGGTTTCACCCTGGTCTTGGATGATAACTCTTAGACTCTCAGCAGCATTGTATCTGGAAAGAGGAGTGGATGTAAGGATACTCAGCGTAATGAAACGGACCAAGTTTAATTCCCTTAATCGCTTGGTCAGGGCAACCGAATTAACCAGCCACATCTGTTCACTTTGGAGTACCCAGTCCTGGTTCTTTCTCTTTATGTAACAAGGTTCTGTAGGGGGATTACACTGTTTAGTCTCTTTGGTCAATTGCTCCTTCCCTTTCCTCACCCAGATGGTCGGAGTGATGCCAGGGAGGTGGGGGGGGTGTGGGAAGAGGGGACCCATTCAAATTCTGAACATATCCTATGCTATTGCCTTTCCAGGGCAAATAGGAAAGTCATCTTTAAACAGGACTCCTTTATGTTACAGATCTTTTACAACATAGGGAGAGCAGAAAGAAAGAGTTAAGACACACTGACTTAATATCTGTGGTTTTTGTTTTGTTTTGCTTTGTTTCTGTTTTTCCTTTCCTTCCCTCAGTACCAAGAGCTAAAGTCTTTTCTGTGTTAAATCTAAAAAACCCTCTGTCTTATTTTATCTTTTTCTAAAAACCAACATCCAGTTCTCACGCAATGACACTCTGAAACTTGAGGTCCAAATGTCTATGTCCAACTCTTTTTATAAAGCTCATGATCATTTTTGGAAAAGTATTGGTTTCTTAGCACCAAACATCAGTAAACTGATCCCTCAATCCTACAATCTAATGCTTTCTTTTCACAAAATAAACTTCTCTAATGCGTTCTCTGCCTGAGTCATTCTCACTCCTTGGTGACAATGTGCTTCCTCAGCTTCGGGTGGCATAGATGTCCCATGGTTTCATAGCAGTGGGGCACTGATCTGCTGACCACCAGCCAGGCAATGTACCCTTACAGAGGTAAGTCTGTTGGAAACTGTCATAGGTTGGTCACAAGAATGCACATATTAGTAATCTTACCACTGAATACAAACACTAAATTGGAAATAATTTTATCCAGGTTATAGTTAAGTCTCCCATCTTTCCCAAGTCTCTACTAAAATTTTTTTTTCTTTTTTTTTTTTTGGTACTGGGGATTGAGCCCAGGGGCATTCTACCTCTTACCTACCCCTCCAGCCCTATTTTATTTTTATTTTGAAACAGGGTCTTGCTAGGTTGATGAGAGTCTCACTACTTGCTAAGGCTGTCCTCAACTCTGCAATCATTCTGTCTCAGCCTCCCAATTACTGGGATTACAGGCATACACCACCACGCCTGGCTGTTTTTGTTAAATGGGGATTGAACCTAGAGACATTCTACCTCCGATCTACACCCTCAGCTCTATTTTATTTTTTTATTTTGAAACAGGGTCTGCCTAAGTTTCTAAGGGTCTCACTAAGTTGCTGAGGCTGGCCTTAAACCTGTGATCCCCCTGTCTCAGGCTCCCAAGTACTGGGATTATTGGCATGTGCCACCATGCCTGGCTTTCTTGGACTTTTTAATGTGGGTTGTCTTTCCTGAAAAATGGCATCCATTCATTTCTTAAGTTCTATCAAATCAGAATGCTGTTGTCCAACACATGAGCTATGTGCATCGGTGATAAATGGGAAAGGTGGGATGAATCGGATGCTTCTAGAAGATGGAGTCTGTACATTTTTATTTTTTGACATGTGGCACTACAGAGGGCTGGGTATCACTCTAGCTCAGTGATAGAGTGCTTGCCTAGTATGCATGAGGCTCTGAGTTTGATTCCCAGCACTGAGAAAGAAAAATAAAGAATAGGTCAGTATAGGATTCTAGTTATAGCCTATTTTGATTATCCATACAGGAGTGGAGGTCACTGAAACCCAGGATCAATGACCTAGATTCAGGTCATAATGGAATGAAGGTGGATGGGAAGTTGAATATTGCTAAAGTAAATTTTTTGACTTGCTCTTTTCCCACTTCAAACATCAGAGTAATCTTTATAAAACCTAATTACAGTTATGCCCTCCCCTGAATAAGACCTTCCAATGGCCTCCTTGTAGTTATAATCCAAACGCCTTACAAAACCATATAAATCCTGACTCCTGCCCATGTCCATAATCTCACTTTTGTACCACTATATTCCCCTTACTTTCTACACTCCAGGCATATTAACCTTCTCCCTGCTCCTCTAACAGGCCAACTCTATATACCTAATTAATTAACTCGAGCAACTGCAAGTCTATAAAGTTATGTTCAATCAATTTTTTTTTTTTGGCGGTACCGGGGATTGAACCCAGGGGCGTTCTACCTCCGTGTTACACCCCCAGCCCTATTTTTTTATACTTTATTTTGAAACCGGGTCTCACAAAGTTGCGAAGGGCCTCACTAGGTAGAGAGACAGGGAGAGAGAGAGAGAGAGAGAGAGAGAGAGAGAGAGCTGAGGCTGGCTGCGAACCTGGATCCTCCAGTCTCCACATCCCAAAGTACTAGGATTACAAGCGTGTGCCACCACACCTGGCTCAATCAATTTTTTTAAAAAAATCACACACACACACACACACACACACACACACACACACACACCCTCCAAGGGACACAATGCCCACAGATGCATGCTTGGACAAAGAGGCAGCCTTTGTGGGAAATAATAAAATGTCCTCCTAATTTCCTGGAAGGATGCAGCCGTCTTGTCCTTGAAAGCACAGGTTTGGAAGAGCAGCATGGGATTTCAGCCTTACTTTTTCCCGTGGTGATCAGGTACCTTTGTGCAGTGTACATACCATACATTCACTCATGGCAGCCCTCGAATCCTTCTGCCTGGAAAGTTTTTCTTTCAGTCTTCCTACGTCTGGTTCTCTCTCATCATTCAAATCTCAGGGCTGATCGGCTTCCTCTGAGAGTCCTCTCCTGGCTACAATAAACCCCTTCCCCATCCTACCACTCTCTATGCACACCATGCTTTTATTATCTCAGCTGTGTTGCTACCATCTATAATTACTTTGCTTACTGGTTGTTTGCTTACTTTTGTTTCTTAAATCTGTGTCCTCTCCACTACAATATAAGATCTAAGAGGGAGGAGATCTTGTCAGTTTGGGTCACTAAGATGTCTCCAAAATTAAGCCTGGACTTCTGTAGGCATTCCTGAATATGTGTTGAAATGATGCGGTAGATGCAGGGACTAGACTACAGTGTGGCAGAAGCGTGGACTCAATGGACATGTTCAGGAGTTAGGGTGATAAGCTTTGGGAAAGCTTGCCACGCTGAGTGTGTTTGAACTGGGACATTATGAAACTTCTCTAGAGCAAGGAGTGGGGAAAGGCCAATAACAGGTTTTCAGGTTCTGCCAGCAGAATCCTTCCTGTCTTCTGTATTTTGACTTTCTGGTTACTGAGAGGCCACAACTGCAGGAGGAGAGGACTACCGATGGCCACAGAGCTCAGTCGGAAGACAAGTCTGAGGTGAAAGGGCTTCCTGCCATCAACCCTCCTGACTACACCCTTAGTTAATTCCCAACCTATAGAACAATGCAATTTTACAAGTCAATAACCTCAATCTCCACAACAAAGACAGAAGTAATCTAATCACAAATCATATCCTGTGACATAAATCTATGCTACTAACATTAGTTTCTCCAAAGGAAATGAAGTGATGATGTATGTCACCTGTCAAGTGAGTTCACCAAGGAAATCAAGATAACTCTCAATTCCTAACAGAAGGGACAAAGCTTCTGCCCCTCCCTCCAGATGGCCTCAGCCTCTACTGCTAACAGGGGAACTCCTCAAGGGTGGTCACCAAGATAAGTGAGATATATAATAAGCAGGAAGGATCCGCTTTACCTGAGCATTACCTGACCTTAGGCACTTGGGCTTGGGTTCTCAGCTGTGAGCAAAATCCTCACCCTCCCTCAGCCAGGATTCCTCAGCACAGAACACTGCCACTTGCCACTAGTTAGACCTAAGTACCCACTTTCAAACCCCCAGTGTGCATCTCTCCTTAAAGGCTGAAACCACCCTTGTCCATGCTCCTACGAATAAAGCTCAGATGCCTGGGTGTTCACACTGGGAGTTGTAGACATTATGACCCACAAACTTGGCTCAAGTTTGTGTTTGTAGGATGAAGGCAGGGTCTATTAAAGAGGAGTAATAGTACAAAGAATTATAGACACATAATTCATTACTTAGAAGTTTATGGATTTCACCTTACTTTTCCCCAGTTACGAGGGCTCATGCTCAAGATGGATGGCCTTAACCATTTGCTTGTATAAGCAAAGCAGAAGGCAGTAATTTAACCTGAGAGCTTGAATCACTGCAAGGTCCAAACACATTAAACTTCATCTTTCCAATTAAGTTATATTTCACATGTCCTAAATTCCAAAGAAGGTTTGATGGAATTTCACTTTATCAGCCAATGTGTATTATAACCTGACCAGGTTACTCAGACTTTCTTTGTTTTTGTTTTTCCTTCATAACTATAAAACTACCTAGCACACATGGATACTGGGAGAAAGAAATGGAGTAATGTTTATAAAGGGATGGGAAAAACACCAGGCACATATTCATGCCCCACATTTGTTGATTATTTGTTATTGAATCATTTTAATAGCAGTCATCCAACAAGCTGCGGTCTTCAACACTGTCATATTAAAACAATAGCCTTAGACTCACAGAAGCACCATACAAAAAGAGAACAAGAGGAAACAGAAATCAAAGCCTTTGTTCCCATTTAAAGTAAAATAGGACTCCTTATGGAAAGAATATAAAATACTATGGTGAACTTTGTAAAGGAAGAACTATTAGCTCTAATAAAATAGTAGATTTGCTGAATTATCCATAGAGTGGCAGAATAGTCAACTCTATTAGTCATCCAAGTAGGGTATCTTTATTCACCTTTTGAAATGCTGAATTATTTGCCAAAATGTTATACTCCCTGTGTTTTCACCTAGCACTGCTGTCCTTTCTCATATACCCAATAGGCTGTCCATTAAAATGCCAAGTGGACAGTATCTCTGGGCAAAGGGTGCGACTTCCTAAAAGATCTAGTTGCTCTGTAAAATTATACTGTTGTTCTGACACGAACTCATGTCCCATTCTTTACTCCCTATGGTTCACGTCTGGACTGAACAACTGAGAACTACATCCTAAAGCCAATAAAAAATTCAATTACATTTTGGGATAAATTCCAGTGATATCTTTAATACTAACTTACCCATTTAAGAAGTGTAGTAGAAATCTCTATGAAAAATGCCCCTAATTCAGATACTTTTCTGGATGACATTACCGGCAACCTAAAAACCAGTGTGATAGATGGAAAAAGTTAAAAATATTTCACTTTGTGGTTCCAACATTTCAGAAGGGCAATTGTGGGGAACTAGATTTAAGCTTTAATTAGGAAACGTATATATCACAGGGTTGCTCCTTTCCTGTGATCAGGGGGAAAATTTTTTTTTTTATGGGCATGAGTTGAAATGCAGAGATCAATAAAAAGCAAGTTTGACAACCCCAAGGCCAAAGCAGCTTTGAGGAATTTGGAGATTAAAAAGATTATCTCTATAAACCTGGGACCACGCCATGTAATTATTCTATCATTGAGGCTACAAACTAGATATAGAAATCCTTTGCTTAAATATTATTAATTAGACATTTTAATACTTTAGCCCAAAGAGAAAAGTGGACTTTCATGAAAAAGTCTGTTAATTACATAGCTGTTTATTTGTTTGGCACATTAAATATACTTGGAATTATTTTATACTTGTAATTATTAAACATTAGCCAAGAGGCAGAGTACTATGGGAAACTAATGAATGGGTCAGAAAGGAAACGAAAGGTAAACAGCATAAAGGAAGGAGAAATGCGAGAAAGAATGTGTCTATTTCTTTGCTCAGATTAACCATGGGAGAGAATGGGATAAAGTGTGTGTGTGTGTGTGTGTGTGTGTGTGTGTGTGTGTGAGAGAGAGAGAGAGAGAGAGAGAGAGTATATATATGTGTGTGTGTGTGCATGCACGCGCATATGTTTTGATCATTTAATCAATCTAAGCTATCAGGACAGACAACTCAACCCTGAAACTTAATTCTGGAGCTGGCGTCTCTGGTGGAGTGCAACGCGTGATCTGGAAGGCACATGGGGCTGATCCTCTCACGTTTTCTGGTAGAAGCTCATTTTCTTACAAGTGCCTGATAACCACACACTTGGACAGTCGGGCCTCTGATCCATTTCTTCCTTTCATGTCTCCACGTGGAGCTCAGAGCTGGAAGTGGGACAGCCCACAGGACTGATACTAAAAGCTTTGTTGTGGGAATCCCTAAAGCATATTCCTATAAATAGGACTGTCTGCATTCACTCAAGTTGTGCACGTTGACCCAAATAAGAAAGATGCATATGATTCATAGATGTGTGCATCAGTATGCTGTGAGCCAATCAGGCAGGCAGGGTTCCCAGGCTGAGGGGGGGTCCCTCGGGAGCACCCTCAGTGTTTCTACCTGCCACTCCTGATTGGAATCTGAGACGGAGTCCAGACAAATGACAACTGGAAGAAGATAGTATCAATATGCATGCAGATACAGTTAAGGTACTGCGACACAAGCATATCCTACTAACTGCCAAGTAAAAAACAATCCACCTACTAGAAAAATATGCGAGTGAGGAGGGCGTGGTGGCACATGCCTTTAGCCTGTAATCCCATACTTGGAAGGCTGAGACAGGAGGATCACAGATTCGAGACCAGTCGTAGCAACTTAGTGAGACTCTGAGCAACCTAGCAAACCCTAATTCAAAACAAAACATAAAAAAGGGCTGTGGGTGTATCTTACAGGTAGAATGCCCCTTGGTTCAATTTTCAGTACCAAAAAAAAAACAGCAAGCAAAAAAATGCCAATTAATATAGATATTATTACGAAACTGAGCACTCGCAAACAGAAGCACATGTGAAAGGAAGCATGGCTACTCCAGTAATAAGGCCAAAGAAGATGATTTCCAAAACATTTTTTACTTATTAGATTAAGAAAAACTAAAAAGAGGTCTGGGGCTGTAGCTTAGTGGTAGAGCCTATGCACGAGGCCCTGTATAGATCTGCCGTACCCCAAATGACAAAAAGAAAAGGAAGAAAGAAAAATGTAAAAGATTATTAATCCTAGTGCTGTTAAGATAGTAGGAAAACAGGTAGACTTGCTTATCCATTGCTGGAATAAATTTGAATTACTGCCACCTCTTTTGGATCTTGTGAATTAAAACACTACATCAACTCTTTTACTCAGCCATCTCATTGTTACGGAGAATCTACCTAAGACAGATAAACAGATGCATGTATGGGTATAGGTACAAGTTTGAACATGGAAAGAAAAGTTATAAGAGCCAAAAATATAAACAACTGAAAGGTCCCTGAACAGGGAAGAAAATGATGATATACAGGTGCATCTTAGATTCTAAGTGCTGTAGAAACAGACCCTGAGAGGGGATTCCTGCAAAAATGATTTATTCAGAAATGTTCTCAGGGAGAACAGGTAGGGAAGAGGGGCAGGGAAGGCAGGGAGGTCCGTGTAGAATTGCAAGCAACACCGTAGGACAGGTAAGCTGGCACAGGTAAGCTGTAGAGATGGCTGCAGTCATGTCCAGGGTTGTTCAGGGTTGCCCCACACAGCCCCTGCATCTGGCATTCCCTCATTTAAGGATGCGCCTAAGAACAGGCAAATGAATTAAAGCAAGGCAAGCTCTGGCAGCCAGAGATCAGGCCTGCAGGAAGACGCACACGCTAGCTGGTAGGAGGGAGCACACAGAAAGCTCTGAAAAAGAGCCACCCTCATCTCTGGCATGAGGGCTTACTATGCGCTATCATGAAGAATGAGTGAGATAGATACATTTAACTATAGAGTTGACTATGATGGAAGTGGAGGGGGCATATTAGAGAATAGTCTGAAGGATACGAAATCCAGTTTTGGGGGTTTGCCGGGGTGAAGGAGGAGCCTTGTTTAATTATCTCTGCATACAAGCCTACAGGAAATCCTGCAATGAAGAGCATCGGCACATTTGCATAAAGGTTATCTTAAGATGGTGAGAGAGGGGAAGATTGAAGAAAGGGTCGACAGAGAAAGATGGTAACTTTTATATTTATATACATTTATACTTTTTTAAGCCTATGCATGCATGACATTCATAAATTAAGGAACAGCCAATAAGGCCAAAAAATAAGTGTGCTTTATTCAAATTAATTTCATAAGCTCTTTTCCTTACATTGGAGAGGCTCCGATTAAAATGCTTCCTCAGAGTTAACAGGGTTGTCCTTTTAGCTATGAGCAGGGAAATGCCTTTGGGACATATGTCTGTATTTGTAATCCTGAAACTGACAAAAAGCAGGCAAAGTCATTCTGGGCAGTGGGGGACTAACACAAGAAGAAATGGAAATATGCATGTGAAGGCACCACAGGAGTCATATTCAACATGCGAGTATCTCCACTTCTCATAAAATTGGAAACCATCAGTAGCAGGAGAACAGGCAAATGAATTAAAATGCATTAAAAAGAGTTGTGTACTACACAGGCATTAAATTACATTTTTGAAAAAATTTATTCCCTTAAAAAAACACGATATAATGTGAGGTTTAAAAATAAAATAGGTAGCCGGGCGTGGTGGCACATGCTTGTAATCCCAGTACTTGGGAGGCTGAGACAGGAGGAACACAGGTTTGTGTCCAGCCTCAGCTACTTAGTGAGACCCTGTTTCAAAACAAAGAATAAAAATTCAGGCTGGGGATGTAGCTCAGAGGTAGAATGCCCCTGGGTTAAAAAAAAACGAAATAGGTAGTTCTGTATTAAGTAAGTGATTCTTATTACATAATGCTAAAACTATCAGGTACCTACACTCCTGTATGTCAAAATGCTTTAAAAATGCATTTTGCTGAATGAACATATGGGATCACCTAAATATTAACAGTGGTTAATCCTGCATGTGAGGATTTATCTGGCTTTAAGGAGTTTCATCTTTTCACTTTTCTACATTGTTTTACTCTTAGACAATGCCATGCTCTACTGTCTGCATCAGGCACACCAAATCAAAAGAAAAAACAACCTGACTTGTGAGAAAAAAAACTAAGATAGAGTTCCAAAGGAACTAGCTCCCATCTACTTAGCAATTTTGACAGGTTAATTTTGGAAAAGGGTATATACAATCTCTTCTACTGCTGAACTGGCCAAACTTAATTCCCTAAAAAGTATTCGGTGCCTAGTCATTCTTTTAGCAAAACATTATTTTAGCAAAAATCACATTAAGTCTGGCCATACTACATCGTCAGTGGGATCTGAGTGTACAATTTCAGGGCTTCCATGTTGGCTCCAAGGGCAGAGTTGAAGGGGACCCAACAGTGTAGATCCCTGGGAGTGGGAAGCCTAGTTCAAGGTCAAAGGTCTGTATCTGCAGCCTCTGTATCATGGCCTACCCAGTTAACTTACAGATTATGTGGGCTAAAATAAGGCCGAGCACTGACTGTCAACAAGTTCATCTCTATAGATCAAGATGAATTCATATATGAGAATACCAATGCCAATCTCAATATCATGTATGGGGAAGGGGAGGAAGTGGGAGGGAGACAGGGGAAACCTCACCAAGTACTGTCACTATAACTCTGAATTACATTATGATGTTAGACTACAATGCACCAATAAAAGTATATAAAAAGTTAAAAATATCATGGTGATATAAACATTATTTTGAGTACCAATAAGTATATTCTTAACTCAAAAAAAATGAGAAAGGATTTGTTTTCTGGAAAAAAAGAAGCACATCAGAAACTTAACATTGAGTTATAAAGTCAAGAAAGCCACATTTTAACAAGTCCAAGATGGTGGAAAAAGAGCAACACCCCATCATTATTGTTAAAAATCAACTGAGCCTCTGAAGACTGTTCTGCAGTCTCTACGTCAGAAGCTAGAATTTCCTTGACTGACAGAGTAATGAAATGCATATATTTGGTACCCAGGTGAGGTGGTAGGTCTCCTTTATATCTTTTAGACATTGCCTACCCACAACTGGCCCATCTCAACATTCAAGAAATCTCTCTATGAATTTTTACAGGCCACATGCTGAAGCAACGAAAGACAGGAACCGAAGAAAGCCCTTGCTTCAATCCATACTGTATTGCTGCATTGCCTTGGAAATAATGAGGCAGCAGAGACTTCTCACAGAATAATAATGATAATGATAATAATAATAATAATGATGATGATGATGATGATAAAAAAGTCCTTTCTAAATTTTTTGCTTAAGAATATTTCCCAGTTTTATTTTTTCTTAATGACTTGCATTGCAGACATTTTACTGACCTTTTAAGATTCTTTTATTTATGTATTTATCCTGACTCAGTAGTGAATCATCTTAAAAAAAAACAGCTGGAAAGAAAGGTCAGTTCAAAGGTGAGCCCTAGGTGAATAATATGGTTAGACTGAATTCTTTTTATTTCATTTTTAAGTACATCTGACAGGCTTCCTTCCCACGTTTCTTTTGTACAAGGCTGCTGCACAATTGAAGAAAAGCTCTTCATTGGCATTCAACAACACAAGGCCCATCTAGCCCAGTGGAATATACTGCCTAAGACTCGCCCCCCCTGCAAGCCCCCAAACCATTAAAGATCTCTTTATACACCAAGTTTCATTTCATCACTAACAAACCCACTCATGTCAGAATAATAAGACATGTTCTTATTCAAAGGCTAATAATGTTTACCAACTTTGGGTTTAAACACAAAGCTCTCTGAAAAGCCAGGTCAGTGAATCTGGTAAATATAATATGAATTTATAGAATATGCTCTCTGATGCCTTCCTTTCAACTGCCCCCAAAACCTGAAATAAAATGGACCAGATTATAGAATGCTGCCTCAGATAAGTAACGTCCCTAAGAGCTTGTTCTGCTATATACTATAAAATGATACTTTATTGAAGGGTAATGAATGGCTAGCTTAAAGCAAATGTGGCATGGTTTATACAAAACATGACTTTTATAACAGATCAAAACCAAAAATCTGAACTTTCATTTGGCCAAAATATAAGACAATTTCATATTTTTCTTAAGACACAAAACAAAGCACTTTCTTCGTCAGTAAAAACAGAAATCAAATGTTTTCTTGAAAAATATTTCAGTGACTAAGTTTTAAGTCAAACTTCCAATACATCAAACTCCATCTATCTTAATGGAAAAGTGCAGCACTGTGAATTACCCATCATGTTGGAAAATCCAGAAGTTGTTTTAATTGGTTTTGAATGAAAGCATTATTCTGCATTTCTAATCATGTTTCTACCCCTAAGGCTAATATTAAAAATGAATTACAATTCCTGAGCAAAGGAATTGACTCAGAATCATGGCTGGGATTAACATTTTGTTACAGATAATCCACAAACTAGAGAATCCAAAAGTGTATAACTGAGAGTGGAGTATATTTTCTAAGTAAGAAGCTAAAGCGCTCATTAGACACACTCCAAGTGAATAATGAACCATCTGAAAAGAGTACACGTGTTATGGAAAGCATTTTACATTCTATTGTACAATGAGTTCCTCTCCCAAGATCATCACTTTAAGCATTTAGTCACTACATTTTATTATATTTCTAGAAATGAAACACAGGCCGAGTTGCCAACTGTCTTTCCCTGGAATTGTACGTTCCTTCAAATTGCTCTTATGATTTTAAGGCATTAAAAAAAAAATTCCACCTTACCTATGGGCAACCAACAATGATTCTTGATGACAAATACACCCCCTAGTTTAAAGTAAAAATGATATTATTGTCACAATAAAGTTAATGCTACAAGACAGAAGCTTGTCACTTGTGCCATGAAGTGGTTTCAACTAAAACTTCCAATATTAATGAGGAAATAAAAACTGACCTATTCACTGACAATTAGCAACCCTGACTCTGGCACCCGAACCATTTGCATAATGGAAATCCCCTTCCCCCAATTATTCAAATTGTAGTTTAAAAGGAAAAGGACACTCCAGAAGAGGTTTTTATTTGTAGGGACGTTTTAATGAGGTGATAGGTATCTTAATAAGTGTTCTTGGGTGAAGCCACCTGGATTATTAAGCAGCAATTCTGCTGTATCCTATATTAATTCACAGCAAGATTTTATCACGTCTGTTTAATTTATTAGAGACTTGAAGTACTTGGTATCACTTGCATGGTTTAAAGTAAACCAATTTAAACAAAAGATGAAATAAATGGTAAGTTTTGAAGATTTTGAGTTTTTCAGATATTTTTCTTTTAGCTTAACAATAATTCACCAGGAGTACAAATCAGAGAGATCTGCATGAAATTAACTTCAAAGCAGATTTGCAAATGAGTCCTAGAGGGCTTTATGAAAAAATGTCATCAAGCAAAAAGAATCTTAAATATATTCACTGCATTGGATTTAAAAAAAATGGACAAGAATCTTAAATTCAGGGGGGGGAATCTATATTATTGCAAAATGACCTCATAGGTATAATACTCCTCAAGAGAAAAGTCCTACCTGGCATAATAAAAAGATATTATTGTTATTATCCATGGGTTATTAACAAATTTTGAATGGTTGTAATTTGTTGGTCTAGAATACTCTCAACTATAGCCAGCTATCATTTTTTTTGAGATGAGACCTTTAAATGCAGTGGTTATTTTCTATTTTAAAAATAGAAAAAAATTTTAAAAATAGAAAATAACATTTAATTAACATCATGTGATTGATTTCATTTAGCCAATCTAATAAGTTTTAAAGATATTTTTTCAAGTTATTTCACTTCTTCAGACCCAAATTTCCCCCTTTGGGTTAAACTACATGTTCTCCTGAATTCTAAGAGATTTACAGCTCTGAAATGGCTCTGCTTCTCCAGCGATATTTTTTTCTGAAAAAAAAGGATCGCTTTTTCCTAGTTCTTTTTCACACAAACTACAGAGTCTGTCCAAAAATATCCCTTGTCATTTTACTATTACAAGAAGGGTAAAATATTATTGTGAATAATAGAATCGATTTGATATAAGTGCAAAAAGAATTTTTATATGATATGAATTAAATCAACTCAAGCAAGTAACTCCATAAGTGACTCACTGAATCAGTAAAGGCAGGAGCAGCAGAGAGCAACATAGAATAAGCACTGGGAGACTCCAAAGAGATTTGTCTATATAACAAAGAAGGGGGACTAAAAGGATACTCAGACTCCAGCCATCAGCAAGCATGTACCCCGCGCTTTGCTGTATAAAACAATCATCGCCACTGATACAATGATATTATTGCTTTGGATCCAATGGGCTGTTCTCATGGATAACATGGAAAGCAATATCTGCAATATGATGTGACAGGAGGGATTTTACAGCCTGCTTTGTAAGAGACTAAAATTTGATTAAATCTAATGGTCGAAGTCTATACAAAAGTAAGTAACATTTAACCTGTTTTTGTTTGTCTTCCAGTTTGGGGAGGTCCTAGACAATGCTCTTTTCATGCAGTGACATACAACTGCAGGTGTTCATGCATGTCATCAAAACTTCACCAACCCCAAGGGCAGGTCAGTGTAGAGAAGAGAAATCAAGATTCAAGATCCAAGATTACTGCCTACACCCGAGAAAAAGAACGTGGAATATGAATGCCTTGAGAATGATTTTTTCCATAAGCACTAAGAAAATGAGAGCAACACATTGTACTTTTAGCATTAGGAGGTAATTTCCTGTTCATTATCGAACTTAAGGAATTTTAACCAAGGCTTATCCGTGACGGCAATGAGTCCTAACTCCTCTCCATCTAAAATTTACACCTATGACATCAAACTCAGCGCTCTTAACAAATCAGGAGTGTTTAGACATGTGCTATTTCTAGATTTTGGAAGAACTCTGAAGTAGCTTTTATGTTAGCCTATATTCCCCTTTCAAATCTTCCACAACACAACAAACCAATTAATCAATCAATCAATCAGCCAAATAATCGATAGCTAATGTGCTGGCTAAATGAACAAGCTGTCATTTTCTATCAAGCAAAATAGAAATTCTGAAAATTTTTAGAAAACAGACAAAAACGTTTAAAACACACAAAAAGCAGCAATAAGACCTCAGTAAGACCTCTTGACCAGAGAGCTTTTACATGAGTCAGTCTCAATATGTTTAAATCATTAGATCAAATTTTGGAAATAAAGTTCTTTGATTAGAACTAAGAGATTCACTAATCTTATCTGATACATGTAATTACAGATTTATTCATTCCCAAAACAAGGTTGTACAAGGCACTGGAATATGAATATGTGTAAAAATACTGTTTTAGATTTTCCAATTTATTTTCTACATTTTATTAAGTAGTTTCTAATCAAGAAATCAAATGTGATATCCTTAAAAAGCAAGTCTATATTATGACCCATATATCTATTATTTTCTGTGCATAGAATATTTTATCTATTAAATTCTTGTCAGGCTTTTCTGTATGTACCAAATATACAAGTAACTTTAGTAGTTGGAGATGCTTTTTGTATTATAAAGGTCTAATCACCGATTTCTTTCAAACATGATCTCAGTTATAAACTCTGTAGGTTACTTATAACATTACAACTCCACCTGAATAATCTAGTTCCAAAAAAGCAAACCAAAATATAATTCCTGATTATTAATTACAATAGAGTGAGATCTCTAACAATACAAATAAGTGGATATTTGGTAAAAATGTCTCTCTTTAGATGGGCATGGTGACACACACTTGTAAATCCAGTACTTGGGAGGCTAAGACAGAGGATTGCAGGTTCAAGGCCAGCCTCAGCAATTTAATGAAACCCTGTTTCAAAATAAAAATAAAAAAATAAATAAAGTGCTGTAGGTGGAGCTCTGAGGTAGAATGGTCCTGGGTTCAATCCTCAGTTACCCCCACCCCCCAAAAATTCTCACTTTATTTTGATCTTCCTAAATTCTTCTTGATTTTCACCTATTTTTTGTCTAGATTAGGTATCCATGTTCCCATTTTCTGAACTCCTAAAACCGGCCTAACCCAGCCTATCCCTAGCTTCCACTGACTGTGATGTTACTAAAATTTAACAATGACTGCAATTGCCAAGTCGGATGGGTACTTTCCAATCCAATTCTTAAAGGTGGCTTTGCCGATTTGGTGGGTCCTGCTTCTTGGAACTCTTTTCTGCCCTAGTGTTCCAGCATGACTTTCACAGCACAACCCCCTCTTGTTTTCAATCTTTCCCCATGCTCCCTCCACATTCTCAGCCTATGTGTGCTGCAAACACTGGTATTTCGCAGGGCTCCATCTCTAGCCCTAGTCTCTCCTCTCCCCTCTCCTCTTCTTAGGAGTTTGCTGGGCAGTTCTGCTCATATCTGCACCCAGATGGGTTCCTGTCCACATCTCTCCCTCAGGCTTCAGATTCATGTATCCAACTTTAAAGGCCACCCTTACTACTGGAAGCTCAAAATCAAAACTGGACTTCTCATCTGTTGCTTTGACACGTTTGGTCCTGGCAGATGCTGCTCATCGTCCACCTTACAATCCTCACAGACCTGGAGGCCCTCGGGGCTTTTCTTCCATTCTTTCCCACTCCTGATTAAGTCATGCTGGTCCCTCTGCCTAGATCTGCTCTGGATCCCTGGCCTTCTTTCCGTTCTCCCTTTCACCAACTGTCCACACGCCCAGCATCTCTCTGGAGAATCACAATGGCCTTTTGCTGCAGACTGACTCTGAGTCTCAACCTCCTTAATCCTGCCACCAGACAATTTACCTACAGTGCATCCCCATGACTGTTAGGTATGGTTCTAGCATTTGTCCCACAAAGGATCATCTTTCTCAGCAAATGGCAGCACTATGCAGTCAATGCTCAAAGCAGAACCCTGGTGGTCATGCTCATTTCTCTGTACCTTCACTTCTTGCATCCAATACATCCACAAGGCTGTCAACTGCACTTCAAAATATACACCCCACAACCTTCTACTACCTCTACCACTTTGCCTGAGCTCATCATCCCTTGTCTGAAAAACAGTGAGCCCACTGGTTGCTCTCCTTTTCTACACCTGACATCCTACAGTCCACTCTCCACAAAATACACAGGGGTGTTTATTAATATAAAAAAATCAGTGTGGCCCAGGCATGGTGGTGCATGCCTGTAGTACCAGTACTTGGGAGGCTGAGGCAGGAGGATCTCAGATTTAAGGCCAGCCTTAGCAACTTAGCGATACTCTCAGAAACTTAATAAGAACCTGTTTCAAAATAAAAAATTTAAAAAGGTCTGGGAATATGGCCCAGAGGTAAAATCCAAGGTTCATTTGGCCAGTTCAATCCCTAATACCACACATATACACAAAAATAATTATTGTGGGTTGGGGGTGTAACAAGTAATAAAACACTTGCCTAGCATGTGCAAGACCCTGGGTTCTATCCCCAGCACTGCACACACACACACACACATACACACACACACACACACACACACACACACACACACACACAATGGGTAAGGCTTCCAACATTTACCAAAATACTATAATGTTATATAGTTCATTTAATGCAACATATTAGCAAAAAATTAAATATAATGCAAAAGCATTATAAATTTCCACAATTAATTAATGAACTTCAATGTGGCCAATTCTGTTTTCTCTACAACCTTACTTCCTCCATCCTATTATGTTGAAGCAAAGTATAGAGATATTTGATGGGTAAAATTTTTGTATGTATTTCTAAAACATAACTCCACTTTTTAAAACAGATATAAAATATTATGCCCCCAAAAAACACATGCCTTTGAATCACATCCAGCCTCTTTTCACATTTATCTAATTGTCCATTTTTTATTTGTTATTTATTTATATAATAATTTGGATCAAGATCCAAGCAAGTCCAAAACTTTGTGATTGCTTAATGCATCTCTTAACATTCTTATAATGTTTAAGTTTCTTCTTCAGCAATTTTTTTCTTGCAACTTTGTTGAAGAAATTGTAGAGTTTCAGGACAAAATCAGAATTGTGCTGATTATATCTTGTAATATCATTTCAGCATAGCCCTCTTCCCCTCTATTTCTAATAAACTGATTATCCGAGTTAGAAGTTTGTGTGTGTGTGTGTGTGTGTGTGTGTATTACTTGGGATTGAACCCAGGGGCATTCTACCTCTGAGCTACACCCCCACCCTCATTTTATTTATTTGTATTCTGAAACAGGGTCTCACTAAGTTGCTGAGACTGGCCTTGAATCTGGGATCCTCCTGTCTCAGCCTCCCAAGTATTGGGATTACAGGCATGGGCCACCAACCTTAGTGATAGCTGTTCTTTTAAAGCCAGGTTCATGAAGATAAAATTTAGATACTAATATTTAAGGAAGAGTGATAATTTCTTAAAAACATTACTGCAATCATAGCACTTCAATGCTTTAAACCCCACAGTAAATTCTTACTACATCTAAACTAAAATCTAAAAATTTCTTCCATGGCGTACAGGGTCATCATGATCTGGTTACTGATCACATGGCTGATCTTATCACAGACCACTCTTATCTGCCTTGGCTTCCCTCAACTGCACCATTTCTCCTGGATTCCCACCCAGGGCCTTTGCAATTATTCATCATTTTGCCGATGAGGATCCAAACCCCTCTCCTAGTGCCAAGAGGCACTGCCAAGAGGCACTCCTGAGGCCTGAGCTCAGATCTCATGCTTTCTGAGGCCCTCCCTAGCCACCGTAGCTAAACTAACTGGTATATGCACACACAGGGATATTCACCCATTTACATATATAACTCTACATATATTTTGTCTTCAAAGTCCTCATCATATTCTAAAATATCTTCTAGTATTTGTTTACTATTTTTGTCTATTTCATCCCACTAGACCATAAACTACATGTTTATTTACTACTTTAGTGCTAAACTCAGTGCCTCGTAGTTGGCACATGCTCCAGAAATGTTTGCTAGCCAGGCGTGGTGGGGCACGCCTGTAATCCCAGTACCTGGGAGGCTGAGACAGGAGGATCACAGGTTCTAGGCCAGCCTCGGTACTTAGAAAATCCCTCAGCAACTTAGTGAGACACTTTAAAAAATGGAGCCAGGGAGGTGGTCTAAGGGAAAGGGAGGGGGAGAGTGAGGTTCATTAATGGAATTACTAACATTGACTATGTGTACATATGAGAATATACCAACATGGAGCTCAGTACTCTGTATTGGAGAGGAAATGGGGAGGCAGGGGGGCAACAAATGCTGTGTGCATGTATGTCACTGTTAATATGATGTGAGACTATAATGCACCAATAAAAACACATTTAAAAATAAATAAATTAATTAAAGGTCATCTAAAAAAATAAAAATAAAAATAAATAAAAAATGGCTAGGGGTATACCTCAGAGGTAGAATGCCCCTGGGTTGAATTCCCAGTACTGGAAGAAGAAGAAGAAGAAGAAAAAGAAGAAGAAGAAGAAGAAGAAGAAGGAGGAGGAGGAGGAGGAGGAGGAGGAGGAGGAGGAGGAGGAAGAGGCGGCGGCGGCGGCGGCGGAGGAGGAGGAGGAGGAGGAGGAGGAAGGAGGGGGAGGAGGAGAAGGAGGAAGAGGAGGAGGGAAATGTTTGCTGAATGAATCAATGACTCAATGGATGATCTGATTCCTCCACTTTCCCGCACTCTCCTTCACTGTCAAATGTTCCAGGCCTGGTAAATGGAGGCATCTTGCTTTCTCCAAATCCATCGTTCTTTCTCTGGTCTCTGACAGATGACACCCTGACATCCTTCTTTCTGCCTCCATTTTCTGACTCATTCATTTGGATTTATTCTTTACACTTTAAACATAAAAGAACACACATGTATGCCACATCAGCGATATTCCATACATATAAAATATGCTGTATTTACCGCAGAGAGGGGCCTGTCAATAGTGCTCCATAGTACGGTTCTGTAGTCCCATCCTTGGAGTCCAATCTCTGCTCCATCATTCAAATGTTCAGGTAAATTCCATAAAATCTTTTGGCCTTAGTTTCTTCCTCTTACAAAGAATGGGGTTAATAAAATGGCTTCTTTGGATTCTGCTATGGCTTGGATAAAGTCCCCCTAACACTCCAGCCTATAGTTCTATTGGAAGGTGGTGGAGACTTTAAGAAGTGGGACTAGCTGGGTGTGGTGGTGCACGCCTGTAATCCCAGTATTTGGGAGGCTGAGACAGGAGGATCACAGGTTCGAAGCCAGCCTCAGCAACTTAGCAAGGCTCTCAGCAACTTAGCAAGACCCTGTTTCCAAGTAAAAGAATAAAATAGGGCTGGGGTGTAGCTCAGAGGTAGAATACCCCTGGGTTCAATCCATAGCACCACTATCAAAAAATTTATAATAATAATAGGTGGGGTTAGTCAAAGGCCATCTTGTCACTGGGGACATGCTCTTGAGTAGGGTGTTAGGACCCCAGCCTCTTCTGCCTTTTCTCATTTGCTTCCAGCTGTGAGGTGAGCAGCCTCCTCAGCATGTGCTCCCCATCACTATATACTGCCTGGACACAGGTCAACTGAAGACCGTGGACTAAAACCTCCAAAACTTCAAGCCCAAAATAAACCTTCCCTCTGTTTAAGTTGTTTACCTCAGGTATTGGTTAAGCTAACTAAAAACACAGTCTCTTTAAAGGAATGTGTGATATGGTACATTTAAAATGCTTAGAGCCAGACACAGTGGCACACAGGTGGAATCTCACTACTTGGGAGACTGGGACAGGAAGACTGCAGGTTCAGGCCAGCTTCAGCAACTTAGTGAGACCCTCAGCAACTTAGCGAGAACCTGTTTCAAAATAAAAAAGGACTGGGGGTGTAGTTTGGAGGTAGAATGTCCCTGGGCTCAAACCCTCTTAGAACATTTGACCCAGAAATATCTTCTGTTCTTATTCTTGTTAACTATTATGTACTTAACATCTCATATTGATGTGATGTGTTTTGTGTCTGTGTCTTACTACTGGAAAGCTCTGGTGGTATGACAGGCAGACTCCTTTTGTTTGTCTAATCCCAGGCATGTCCACAGTTCCTGACATTTTGTAATACTCCACACATTCTTCTTCAGCGACTGTAAGTAAATCTGGTTTCCCCAAAACAAAAACACCCTGAGTGTGGGGTTAGGAGAAAGATATCAATGAAGTGTGAATAAAGACTAGTAATATATGCCTTGATATTTTGCTGATAAAAACCCAAATCAGTCAGAAATAACTGATATATGTATTTGCACAGCAAGAGGGGGAAGCTAGTCCAATCTGCCTCTGCAGATCAGAGAAAAGAAGGAATGGAAAGTTCAAATCCCTATCTAAGGACCCTCTCTTTGAATACCTCTTTTTCCCACCTCAGAGAGAAACATTCCATCTATTCTGCTATAAAACCAACAGCTAACATTAGGAATAGCACCATTGTGTCCAGAAGTAAAACCTTCCATTGATTCACATATATGATAATACATTGACTTAAAAACCACATAGCAGGTCAAATGCAGCAATGCATATAAACCTAGAAAAAGGAGGTTTGTCATACTGTCTTCTAACTACCACAAACTACACCTTACATAAGGGACAGCAAACTTTGTTTCTGGAAAGGGCCAAATAGTAATTTAGGCTTGTTGGCTATACTAATGAACACTGCTGTTGTCCTGCTAAAGTGGCCGTCAAGAATGTGCAGTTGAAACCGGACATGGTGGCACATGCATGTATTCCCAGTACTTGGGAGGCTGAGACAGGAAGCATCACAAATTTGAGACCAGCCTCAGCAACTTAGTGAGACTCGCAGAAACTTAGTGAGATTCTGTTTCAAAATAAAAAGGGCTGGGAATGTGGCTCAGAGGTAGAATACCCCTGGATTCAATCCCCAGTACCACACACACACACAAAGAGTGCAATTGAGTGAGTATGGTTGCATTCCAATCAGACTTTATTTGTAAGCACAGACATCTTAATTGCACACAGTTGTTAAGTGCCAAGAAATATTACTCTTTTTAAAACTTTTCCCAGCCATTTGAAAACAGAAAAACAATTCTTGACTTGTAGTCATATAAAAACATTCACCAGGTCAAATCTGGTGCACAGTCCATAGGCTATTGGCCCCTACAATTAAACTAATTGTATTAGCAATTTTCCTAACTTCTAGGAAAACATAAGTCTCTTCATAAATGCAAAGTAATAAAAGTGGATTTTTCTCATCCCCAAATGATTATAATTACTTCCATCATTGCTAAAGAGTAACTACTATAACAAATCTTTTAATGTGAAGCATAAGAAATAAAAATAATAATTATTTAAAATTTCTTTATGTTAAATATCTGATGGTCAACTAATTCAAGGGCTCTACTAACCCCAATTTCTTCATACAGTTATTGTTTAATGCTGAAATCTGTCCATCAGTCTTATTTGTGGCAATTTACTCATTCGTAAAAGAATAGAAAGTATAATGGTGAAATTTCAACATATATCCATGAAACAAAGATAAGTCGTTCAATCAACCCTGGCTTAAAGAAAAACATCACATGATACATTCTTTCTATGTTCCCCAAGGGAAAGAAATCCCTGTTACTTTCTCTCAACAGATATATATCAAGCACATACTATAAGTGGGTAACAGAATCCGAAGGAAGGCTACCTTTCTGACATTTGGACAAGAAGCATCCTTCATTTTTGTGCATTCACAAATAAGTGTCTGAAATGGTTAAATTAAATCATTATTATTTTGATAAACCTCAGAAGAAGTACAACCACCTTCACCCCAAGGATCAATACGACCCACGGATTTCAAGATCCAAAGTTCTCCAGGGAGTGCTACAAATTGACAGGACAGTCTCTTAGTGCTTGATTTGACAGGAGATAGAGTAAAAGACACGTAAACCTTGGGGTGGAGAGCCTCATCTCAGACAGTCCCATATTGGCCAGACAAGCACCAGTGGCTCAAGAAGGCAAGATACACCGGCCTCAAGTCAATTGTGAATTACTCTCTAATTTGGCTCCCCAGCTGCGGTTTTCAGTTCCTAGAGCACCCTCCAAATAACTGGCCATGGGGGGAAAAATAAAAGCCTGCTTTTCCACAGAACACACACCTTCTGGCTATCTGCCATCCCAACTCACAGGGGACACGCGATCTAAAAGGGACACTTCTGAAACACTATCAGAAAAATGGCATATCAAGAGTTTGGCATAGGGGCTGCTGCCAGGCACTCGAACACACAACTTCTTCCAGATTTGGAGACCCACGGAGTAGATCCACGAAATAAACTTGGCTCCCAAACAGCCGGCAGCACTCAGCCCTCAACAAGCGAGAATCAGGGACGCGGTGCCAAACTTTTCTTTTGTTTATTTTCAAAGAAAATGAGGAATCTTTAAAGAGGGAAAATAGAGGAAGCTAAGGCAATTGCCTACAATATTAGCCCCTTTCTGGGAATGTGAAGGAAACTCTCAGTCTGGTGATAGACTGGAGTTACAGAAACTAAGGCCTGCTATCTTTCAGAGAGCAGATACTCTGCTCTTATCTAATCCACTGCGTGTAGTTAGAGTTAGGAGGTTTGAAGGAAATGATAAATGTAGATGAAAGCTGATATTTCAGGGGGCAGCAGGAACCTAGGTGTAATGTAACACAGCTGTGTGGATACGTGTATACATTTCATATACACACATACACACACATGTGGGTACTTGTGGGCACTTAGATAATCTTTCACATGCAAATGCTGTACATAAACACATACAGCTATAGAAACACAGCAGAGGACAAACTTATTTCTCAAAGAAAAAAAAATGATTCATGTCTCTTCAGTCCTTCCAAAGCATGTTTCCTTTGAACCTGGATTAGTAGGTAATGCCTACAGTCCAGACATCCTTGCGAAATGGTGTTGGGTATTTAATCTGCAGGTGACATTCGATGCCATTATCACCTGGCATAAGTTTACAACCCTGCGACTGTCTTCTAGACACTTCTGGTTTCATGGGAAGTTCACCAGGTTTGACATTTACTTACATGACTGGATTCTAAAGAGGGATTAATAAAATGATTAATTTACTCTTCTTTGCGCCTCTCTCTCCTGTTTCCCCCATGAGTCATGGTTGGCCATCTACGAGAACAAAATATCTAACTGAGGGAAACTGTCTTCCAACTGCAGCATCTGTCTCCCTGGCAGGCTCTGCTGACAGTTCGGTCCTGGCTCAGGAGCTGCTCGATCAAGACGCTCAGTGGGGCTGGCGATTAGTGGGCTCTCCTCCTCGTAGGTGCTGCTTCCTACTGATTCCTCCCAATCTGAAAGATGGATTTGTATATATTTATCCTTCTGAGAATCTGCTATTGTGCAAATATCTCCAATTGAGACCCCCGTGGGAGGGCGCGTACCACACAGGAACACTTGCCTTCCTTGTCTTGCAAAATATCCATAAAATAGCTTGGCAGTTCCCAAGGGTCTGCTTCTGGGTATTATGTAAGCAGTTTCTCCTTCCGAAAGGGAGAGAGATGCTTCAAGACACCGAAATAAAAATGCCCACAGCTCTCTAAGGGAATTTCAAAATAGCAAGTTGCTTAAATACCAAGGAAAGCACCTGGTTCCTCTCCAAACCCAAAGATAACCTGCAAGAGTTCAAGACATGGAAGTGGGAGAGGGTGGAGGGGTGGGTGGGGGAGGGGCAAGTGGGGTGACCCTGGATGGCACTGGGGACCTTGTGAACCACACAAATAAGCTGGTCATGCACAACCGAGCAAGCACTGTCATTTTTTGGAAATTCTATAAAAACTACTTAGTTTGACAGAGTTTGATGTTTTGTTTTTGGAAAAGTGCTCTGGAGGTGGGGCCAATTTTCATAGGAATGATATTACAGCAAAGGCACATCTGTCTCCTTCTAATTCAGAGCCTAAAAAACTTCTGACAGGCTCTCTCTTTCCTTCTTAAAAATTTCTTCCCAAAGCCACTTTTTTCCTTTTTTTTTTAAACAATGACTCAACCCCGAGACCCCCCTTGAGTCTCCTGATTCTTAAAAGAATTAGAAAAGATCTCCATTTACTGTTAGATTTCATTTTAAATGGGGAAGAAAGGAGCAAGTGGGCAAGAGAGGCGTGCCTTTATGTGGCTTGAGATGCCTTTGATATTTGCCTCCTTCAAAAGCTGGAATAGCATGGAGTACCTTCAAACTATGAAATAAAAAGTCTACTGGACCAATTATGTGTAACCCTCTCATTGAAAGTAAAAATAATTTAAATTCCCCCAAAGACCTAAAGGCATTTAAGAGAATCCAAGTAGCTCCGTACATTTAATATTTTCTAAGAATAAACACAGAGAAAAAGATTAAGCCTTCAAAGATCTCACTTATGTAAGTCTGACAACAACAAAAAAATACACAGTGGAAGGATTAATCTCAAACAAAATTCAGAAAAGAGGCTTTTGCAGAAAACTGTTCCTCTGGCTAGATCTCCTTTGTTTACAATAAGAAGTAGAATTTGGACCCAGTATATATTCCTTCTTATGGGCCCCTTGTGAATTGAGGTTGTTAAAGCAGCACTGTAATTATCTTTTATCTATAGCATGATTTATTTATAATATGAAAATCCCTTTTACATTTTTTAGAGTTGTAATAATTGAATGCTCTCCTTACTAGTCAGAAAAAATAATGTTGGAAAAATGAAACAAATATTTATTTCCATCTTTCTTTTCGAGGAAGTCTGAATGGTGCTCCAATTTAAAAAAAAAAACACAGCTACACGTTTCATTTTAGACATTAAAAACTTTTTCTTCCCTACTTCAAAGGTCATATTTAGAGGTGAACCAACTATGAATATGAATAAGTTGGAGGCCATGCCTAAAACTGGTGTCTTTTCAAGTAAAAGAGACTTACTAATAGTTCTACTTGTTTTCCATTAAAAACCTACTCATTGTATTCACAGCAATCCACATGCCAGTATGTGAGCCCGCTTGGACAAAGCATTTGCTTTGTGTATCAGATGCAAAATTTACTTAAATTCCAGATAATTGCAAGTGCATCTGCTAGGCTTTGTCACTGGTCTATATGAACATTTTCACAGTGTATACAAAGAGCAATTATCCAACAACTAAAGAAAAAGAAACAGTCATTTCTGCAAATTATAGCCAGCTCCTTTATCAAGGAGTAAGTTGTGCTAAAAGAATACAACCCCACAACACTTTTTTAAAATAAAATGTATTCACTCACACCACATACATTATCTACCCAGAACAAAAAAGGAAGCTTTTTCAACTGTTAAATTACTAGGTCTGAAACAAGGAGAACTGCAGTTTCAAATAAAATCATCTCACAAAACATTAAAGTTTTCCCCTGGAAGGGAAAAACAACAACAACAATGTGAATACCCAATTTAAACCAATTTGATGCATGGGTATATATTCTTATTCTCTATTCACGACAGAATCTCTCAACGATTGTCACTTACCCCATTTATTATCAGTTTCTAGTTTCCTAATTTGAAATATAAGCTCAGAAAATCAAGAACATGAGGGGAGGACAACACAGGGAGGGTTTGGGGGGAACAAAAAGAAAACTTGAAAAATTAAAATTTTAATTAAGAAACATTTGCTCTGCCCAATAAATATTCAATTCCAAGCATGACCTAGGCACTCCAGTTGGGCTATTTGGTCAATATTTCTCTTTCCTTCTCTCTTTCTCTCTGTCCTTTTCCCCCCTCCTTTGCTCTCTTTCATTCTTTCTTTTTTTTAACTTCACGCACAATCCCACTTCAGCTGTCACACTCAACACAGCCAGCCTTCCTTCAAAGCCCAATCCAATTTTCAGACTTTTACACTTCATGCCAACTAAACAACATCAACGGCGCTCCTCTTGGAGGACCTAATAGAGTAGATCTGTTCTTTTTAACAAATTCTCAAAGCTATCCACAATGATCACATTGGTGTCATTAGAATAGAGAGAAAACTATTTGAGACTAAAAAATTTTTGTCACTTTTGACTAATGTGAAATCTATCCATTCAGTGGCCACTTACTTCCTCTTTCACCTTCATTTAAATATCTTCATTATCATTTTGTAAAATGTATTATGTTACTGGCCCAAGCTATTAGTCAGTAAAAAGCCATCTCCGAATTCCCCAAACTAGAGAACCATCATTATCATTAATATTTCATGGAACTGCATTAAATGAGACAATATTCAATATTTAACTACCTAATCCTACAGTAATTTATATTAGAAAATACCAACCATGTGAGAATTCAGCCAGTCGGATTATTTTATTGGATGAACCTTTGTCATTATTAATAACACTTCAGTATCTCATATTTTCTCAGCACAGAATGTAACATCCAAGGACTGAAAGTGATTTTGTTTCTAATTAATTCTGAAAATCCTTGGGAGACAGTGATGGAAGGATAAATATATTAATTTAGAATCGAAGAATTAAAGGCTGAGCCTTCAGATGCAAAAGTTTTACTAGAGATGTAGGATTACTTGTATGGGCTCTCCACCTCGCTGGGTTTACTAATACTTTAGCAATGGGAAGGCAGATTTGAGCCTCAGAGAATCTAAAGTACAGGAAAAAGAAATGGAGTTTTATTCCTTTCTAGTAACATAATTACACTTATTACCAATTTATAAGTAGATTTATAAAATTCATCTGATATATTATCCAGAACTCCTATTATTGATTTGTTTACAGGCAATTACTGGGCCCTCCAGTTGGTCTCTTCATGTACTGAAACAAATCCCTTTCCCTTCTTTATGGCCATTTCTGAACTTGGTATATTTATACAAAGGCAAACGTCAGTCCATTCTAGGTAAATTATATTTAACTTTGGAATGAGCCGAGTTCAAATGGATAGCATTTTAATATGATTTTTGGTGATAACAAAAAAGAATTCCACAAGATAAACATATTTTAGATTGGCGTGTGCTAAAATCAAAAGCTTTGAGCCTAATACCTTTATAATCAGAAAAGTTCTCCAAATCATTTTAAGCAAGAGAGAAGTTCTTGTGCTATTAACCTTTCAAATTCATACTCTGAGGCACCTGCTATCCATTCCCTAAGATCCTACAGGTCACTTTTGTGTTTAAGGAATAATGGTAAATATTGCCTGGGGCTTTCTGTTCGTGTGTTTTATTGACTGCCCTTCTCTTTTTAGTTTGAGGGAATCCCATCATCTATATCTTGTAGAATGTCAGTCTTTATCTCTCATAGAATATGAAAGCTCCCGACTCAATTTCCTAGACTTTTTAGTAAAAAGGGCATGGAAACTACATTAAGTCAGGACAATCCGCAGCCCAAAACATTGAATGGAGAGCCCGACACTCATAGAAGCAAGGACTGGGGGAAGGGGTTCTTTGTGTGTGTGTGTGTGTGTGTGT
>PVJS01008424.1:0-28805 GCA_004027185.1 Glis glis
GAAGGGAGGGAGGGACGGAGGGAGGGAGGGAGGGAGGGAGGGCAGAGTAGAGGAAAGTTACTCTTCTCACTCACTCTGTAGCTCTAGGTAGAAACAAGGGGAACACTGTGGGCAACACAGGGAACATCTGTAGAGGAGAAAGGCAGCATGAACTGAAACCAAACTGGAGGCTGCACAATGAGGTTTTTGACAAACGAACCAAAAACATATGCTAGAGAAAAGACAGCCTTTCCAACAAATGGTGCTAGGAAAACTGGATATCCATATGTAGACGAATAAAATTAGATCCCTATTTCACACCTGCACAAAAGTTAACTCAAGACAGATCAAAGACCTAGAAATTAGACCAGAAACTTTGCAATTACTAGAAGAAAATTAGGACCAACTCTCCAACATATAGGCACTAGTATCAACTTCCTCACTAGCCCCCCCCCCAACACTTAGGAAATAAAACAAAGAATCATAAATGAGATGGTATAAAATTAAAAAGCTCTATGCAACAAAGTAAATAAGCAAGAGTCTAAACAAAGAGCATACACAATGGGAGAAAAATCTAGTTGTTCCTCTTATCGAGGACTAATTTCTAGAATATATAAAGACCTCAAAAAGCAATAATAAAAAACAAATAATTCAATAAAAATGGGCAATTGAACTGAATAAATACTTCTCAAAAGAAGAAATACAAATGGCCAGTAAATATATCAAAAAATGTTCAACATAATTAGAAATCCAGGAAAATCAATTCAAAACAATACCGATATTCCATCTATTCCACTATGAAGAGCAATTATCAAGAATACAAACAATAATAAATTCTGGTGAGGACATGTGGAAATAAGAACTCTTATATGTTGTTGGTAGAACTGCAAATTAGTACAACCACTGTGGAGATCAATATGGAGGTTCCTCAAAAACTAAGAATGGAACCATATTATGACCCAGCTATACTACTACTCAATATATTTCAAAAGGAATTAAAGTTAGAGTACTCCAGTGATACATGGATACCCATACTTATGGCAGCACAATTCACAATAGCTAAATTTGAAACCAACCCAGGTGTCCATCAACAGATGAATGGATAAAGAAAATGTAGTGTATACACACAATGGGATTCTACTCAGTCATAAGAAACAAAATTATGTCATTTGTAGGGAAATGGAGATAACTAGAGAATATTATGCTAAGTGACATCAGCCAGTCTTGGAAAGTCAAAGATTGTATGCTTTCTTTCATATGTGGAAACTAGACAGGAAATAAGAAATATAAGGGACTTTAAATAATGTGGAGAGAGACCAATAGAATGGTGTAAGGGGATTATGGGACGGTTGTGGAAGAAGAAAACATGGATTAAGGAAGAAAACAGGATCGAATAGTACTATGGCAATAATATGAAGTTATTACTACCAATTTCATTAACATGTATGTGGAGGGGGAAGTAGAAGGAAATACACCAAGAGCTGTGTGCATGTGTATCTGTATAACATTAAACCTCACTATGATGTACAATTGTAATGCACTAATAGAATGTACTAATAAAAAGTATATATAAAATAAAACATGAACATAGATTTGAATTAGCAGTAAAAGGATGTATATTATATTGTTGTCTTTTCTACAAAGATGATATCATCAAAGCATGAAGATCAAAATTGACATATTGAGAAACCTAAGAGAGCCTCGTATTTTGACACATAAAGTTGCTTCCATTATTTGTGGAGACTATCTTTGTGCAGACCGTGATACTGTGGTGCTATTAAAATGTAAATTTTGTAGGAACATTAATAACTGAGAATCTCCATGAGGCATATGTATCTCACCTTGAGCTTATCTCTCTTTATTTTAAAGGAATGTGCCTTGCTTACATTTTAATGTTCAGAATTATATGAGTTAACATTGAATATATAGAGCAAACATCTATGGTAAATAAGACCTTTTGGAGATGGTATATATAGTTCTAAAATAAAACCAATCTTGTCATATTGTTAGGTCTTAAGGTCACTGTATTTTTAACATTGTTATGATTTCACAACTCCTAATAAAAGTTATAAGCCACTTATATTAGTCTAAATATATATGTATGTATATATATATATATATATATATATATATATATATATATAGTTTTTAACTGATTACTTACTGACTCTACATTTTGGAATTTTTTCCTTCAATAAATTAAACAAATTATAGTTATGTAAGCATTCACTAAACAAATGTAAAAATAAATGTGATATAATCCAGAAATAGGTACAAAGTAGCATAACTTGAGAGTTTATTCAAACTAGAAGCCTTTGCAGTGGAGTTGATATTTCATGTGAGTTTTGGAAAACAGGTAGAATTGAGACTGACATAGCAGGAAGAAGGCAATCATATCTTGGGTGGAAAATCTGTATGGAGATAACCAGATAGAAATTCCAGCAGGCAGGCCTTAGGCAACAAGAATCTTAGGGAAGTCGGCCTAAAGATGCACATTTGGGGGTTCCTCTGTGTAAAAGCAGAAACATCCATGTGAAGGTAAGATCACTAAGGGTCACAGTGCTGAAAAGATAAAAAACCATGTTAGGGACGAGAGGAAGTAGAGAGGCCAGCCTCAGAAGAGAAGCGTGGAGCAAGTTGTGAGACAAGATCACAGAATTTCAATGTTTCAAATGCCAAAATAGTCAAATTTGAAATGTCAAATTTCAGAATAGTGCCAAATGTCCCAGAGAAGAAAAAGAGAAAGAGGGATGTGAAGGGGTAATTGACTTTGCCAACATTCCAGGAAGCAAGAAAGCATAGAGGCCATTGTTCCCCTCCTGGGAGAATTGAGGGTGGAGGCAGCACAATGCAGACCTGTCCTTTGATGGTTTGTAATAAACACACCTGATGTGTGTTTATTAGTGTCTGGGAAAAGGTACGAGGCCTTAAAATTGCCTTTCAGTTTGTGTGTGGGGGTGCACATGTGGGTGAGCAGGAGATTTGGGAATTTGAGAGATACAGGAAATTTGAGCATGTTAGCCAAGTTGCCTCAGTTAAGAATAAAAATATAAGAGACTGGGGATAGCTATCAGGAAATATTTAATATAATTACTCTATTTGAATTGCTAGAGGTAGAAACAGCTGATAAAGAAAGAGCACACTGATAAAGAGTTTAAAAGCAACTGAAGAGATATTTGACATACTGTTGGAGCCTGTAGAAAATACATTGGTGCCATGTACAAAGTCATAGATATCTGGGACTCTTAGAAGCAATTTCCATTTTATCTACTGGACTTAGAATATTTTGTTACACTGCTAACTTTTTTAACTTTTCTGTTTGATGAATTTAGCATGATATTAAATCTAAATATTTATTAAATTAATAATACACTTTGAGGCATGTAAGATGTTATTTTAAATTATCTTTCAAAAACACAAAAGTAACTTTTCTCAAAATGTCTTTAAAAATTACAGTATCTAAGCTGAGTGTGGTGGCACATGCCTATAATCCCTGTACTTAGGAGGCTGAGACAGGAGGATTGCAGGTTCAAGGACAGGTCAACAAGTAGCAAGACTCTCAGCAACCTAGTGAGACCCTGTCTCAGAAAAATAAAAAATAAAATAAGACTGGGGGTGTGGCTCAGGGGTAGAATGATCCTGGGTTGAATTCCCAGGACAACAACAACAAAAGAAATGAAAAGAAATTGCAGTATCTAAAAATTCTCTAAGAGATTACCCCATCCAATATTTAAACCAAATAACAAGAGATCTTTTAGAGTGAATTAGAGGTGAAAAATCATCTTTGAACACAAATTGAACTGTTTAGCAAAGGAATTATAATAAATTGGACACTCCTAGGTGCAGCCACTTCTCCAGTATTTCATTAGTAGGGAAGGTTTGCTCCCACTAGCTGACTATATCATGCTTTATACTTCCTCCTTTACACATTTCCATCTTGTTCTGGGACTTTGGTATTCTGTTCTCTTCTGACCCACGAAGCTTCATCCCTTTGGACAAACCAGCCGTTACCAATTTTTTTTAGTAGTCGACTGCTTTTTAAAGTGAAGTCATTTAAAATCTCATTCTAAGTCAAGACAAGCCCAAGCCTTAAGAACATGAATGTCCCTATGCTATCTTGGACAGAGGAATAGCTCTCACACTTTTGTACAAGTTCACAACAACAAAACAATTCTCAACTGCATGTTATTATTTTACCTTTGCAATTCTTTCTACCATAGTTGTTCAGTCTCTGAATACTTTGAGTGAAAACACACCGTATCCCAAGACAGTTCAGTCCTGTGTAAGAAGACACCATTAGGCAGAAACACATCAGTGGCAGCTGAGGCTAGAACGGAAAGCTTACCCAGGAGGTATTCCCCTCTGCACAGAGAGACACAGCTTTACATTCTCAGTTCTAATTCCCCAGGTCATGAATTCATTTCGCTAGCATCTCGATTTCTCTTAACTCTACTCTGGGATTTTGCCTATTCTTTTGCTCTTCTGTCCAAGGCTACTTTTTTATTTCGATAGCTCTTAATAAGTGTTCACTTTAGAGACCTGGCATCTAATATTGGGATTCCTCTACATTCTCATAAGTTTTATCAACAGTTGGTCAGCTTCCCCCTTTCTGCCTACCATCTGGCAATAGAATTTTCTAGAACACACAAGAGAAAAAGAGACAGAGATACTTCTATGTATTTTTAAGCACTTAAAGAGAAATTTGTCTTTCCTGCATGCCATTGACTTTCAAAATATAAAACAAAACTGACAAATGAAGCACATAAATCTATATTAGCAGTAGTACACATATACCTTCTTCTGTTTAAGAACACAGTTTCTAAAAGGGCACCTCATATTTGCTACATTTTGGCCTAAGAAACATCTCAGTTTCATCATTTAATGATTTTTCAATAGGATGGATTGGGCAACTAAAATTCACGTTTAATACAGAAACTTTCTGTTACATAGAGGGGTACAAAAATAGAATGGGGAGCTGCTAAGGGAAAGTATGAAGTAATAGAGGAAAATTAAGTAAATCTTTTGGATAGGTCAAATTTATAATTCAGTATGGTTGTATTTTTATATATTCTCTTTTCATTTTATGATTCATTGGGGCCTATGAATGATCAGAGTGAATGGTACATTTATGCCCATTGCATAAACCATGGAGCATAATTTTATCACTTAAGAGTTATTGCACAAATTTATAGTTGTGTGTCTTACTTTATGACATATTTTCAGTACTTTCTATGATTTATTTGATGCTTGGTCTACCATATAACATCAAATTATAACATTGTTCCTGTGAGGAAATATGAAAATTTTATAACAATCTGCTCTACATTGAGGTTTCTAAGAATGCACCGTAGTGACAAGGAGGAACTTCCCATAGCAATTTTATGAACTCTACTTGGCAGAAATTTATGATTGAAGGAGAAAATGCCCCTGGTGAATATTTAATAACTTGTGTAAACCAAATTTTAAAATGTTAAGATACATATTGTTTTCTTAACCCCAATCTTTAAAAACTCACATCAGGATGACCTCTCTGACATAGTGTCCACTCTGTGCTTCTCTTCGGATTGTGACTTGCTTGATAAAGGTGCTGTCTGCCTTACTCCCTGATCACCTCAAGAGATCCTGCCTATACTTCCTTTGTACCACTTTAGTCTTTCTTTAAATGCCTTTATTTTAAAATTTTAAAATGCCTATCAATGTTGTATTCTTTAGGGAGACTAGAATTTTGTTAGATTGAATGAAATAATATGCATTACATTGTTTTTAAAGAATGTGATTTCTCCCTACTCCCACACACACACGAGTAATAATGAAAAAGAAAAAGCATGATGGTATGTGCTATTTATTCAGAAACAAATGAACTCCAGATTTTTCTGAGTTTGTAGCATTCATACATTTACTATAGAAAGAATACTCACTAAGCAAGAGAATGAAACTGACTCATGAAGAAAAAGTTTAAATATATTCACTACAATGATCACAACAGATTATTTTGAATATTTATAAAATAGACAATTACAATGGTATAGAATCACTGTACTGTTGCTATATAGAAATTTAAGTTATTTAGAAGATTTCAGGTACAAAATCATATTAGATTACTTAAGCACTGTTCTGAAAATACATATATTTATTTGCAATATCTGTACAAAGCAAAATCATGAGGTAAAATTCAAATTGTAGAGATGCTTGGTCAGCAAATGTCTAAAGATTTATATCTAAAATGCAATGATGGACAGAGGATGAAGAGACCAGCATAACACTCTCACTCAGCCCTCAATGGATCACTAGAGATAAAGTAATCATAACTAGAGTCTGACCTTATGCTGCCATAAAACTTTTTTTTTTCATGATAATAGTGCTCTCAGTTCATTTAGCAATCGGAACTTCTAAAGCTTTACCATTAGGACATTGTACCAGCGAACAGGTCAACCTTCTTGCATATGTTGTCCAAATTTATCTATCCTTTGTATCAGAAACTAACACACATAATCATATTTTCTGTTACTATGGAATTTTTTAAAGAAATCTATCACTCCGAAAATATTATTGTGAAGAATAGCAACCAATGATCAGTAGATGTTTTTCTGAAAGCACCTTAGAAAATCTCATGAAGATAGATGCTTTAACACAAGTCATATATTTTCTCTGTAGCAAAATTGTTACAGTTTCAAAGATAAAGTTAACCACATAAATTTATTTATATAGCTACATCAATGATCTGGATTGAAAGTATAAGATGCATTAGTCATATTTTTATGTTACTTATAGAATAAACATGCACCAAATGACTACCAAGGCATGGCGCGGCTACTGTTTTGAAGACTGGAGGCATAATCACAAACGAAAGAGGCATGATCTCTCCCCCACTCAGCATGTACTTTATAGGAGTCATGAAGAAAAGAAACCAAAATACAACAAAGTTATTGCTGCTATTTGGGTAAGAAGAGAGTGATTTGGGGAAAGTTATGAGAGAGAGAAAAAGAGAAACAGACACTGAGAGACTAAGAAAAGCATAAAAGTTTTAGAAAATAAAATGTTAGTATGAATGACAGAATGGAGGTTGTTCATGAAAACAATGATACCAGAGAAGGAAGCAAGAGCTTTACAAGTCTTAAGGTAAAGAAAAAGATGGGAAAAATCTTCATGAATGTTTTTTGACCTATTAAAATTAGAAAACTTTCTGCCGGGTGTGGTGGCGCACACTTGTAATCCCAGTACTTGGGAGGTTGAGACAGGAGGATCCAGGTTCGCAACCAGCCTCAGCTACTTACTGAGGCCCTCCGCAACTTAGTGAGACCGTTTCAAAATAAAGAATAAAAAATAGGGCTGGGGGTGGAGCTTGGAGTTACAATGCCCCTGGGTTCAATCCCCAGTGCCCAATAAATAAATAAATAAATAAATAAATAGAAAACCTCATTTGGATGGAGCTGGAGTTTGGGGGGTTCGTTTTGTCATTAGTGTTTTTATGCGTTTTGATAATCCCTTTTTGTTGCTGCTGCTAAGAATCATGGCAAAAATCTGGTGGAGTATTTAATGAATTAGAATTCATAATCTTATAGTCCTCATTTCATAATTGAGCTTACCTAAATAGTTTGGGTTCATTGACCTGTAAAAAGAGTTCTCTAATCATAAGAGAGATTTAAGAAGTAAAGTTTCCAATAAACTATTCTTTCAAGGTGCTAATAACTTGGTAAAGACACAACATAGTAAAGCAAAGACTCAGGTAAAGAATGCTATTAAGCGATGAAAGAAAATGTTAGTTGAAAATGAGGTGAGTATGCTATAGAAGTCTGTCTCATCTAATAGAAAAGCAACACAAGTATAATTTCTAATCATGTCTAAATTATGAGTGTTTATTTAATGCAAGAACTTTCTAACCCAAATGCCTTGGTAAATTTTAATCTAAACTATTCCTGCCACCTTTGTTGAATAGTAAAACCAACAGTACTCCAAGAACTGCAATGGGTATACATGCAAGGACATGATTAAACGATTAAAACCACATGATACTGATTATTCTCTATGTGTATAATAAATTTATATTTTGGTTTTCCACTCATTCAACTATGTCTTTAAGAACAAAAGCAACATTTTTAGACTTCTATCAATTTTTAGACTTCTATCAATATTATGCCCCAAAAATAGACATAATAGTTTAATTTAAAAAGGAATGCTATAAAAGGTAACTTTGCTATCATGTCATACAGTATATCTAAAATTTATTTTTCTAACAGTTGAAAACAGTTAAGATAATAAAACTGTAATTAGTTCTATAACAAGTTTAAGAAACTACACAGAAATTGTGTCTGGATGGAAAAAATTAAAAACTGAAATAAAATCATCTGTTAAATTATTACAGCCTTTTAGTTTATTTAATTGGGAAGAAGGGTGCTACAGAGCAATACGTAATTGAGTAATTAGTAGTCATAGTTTAATTCTTTTCCAGAGTCTAGTTTTATCTAGTTCCAATTTACTAGAGTAGATGAACTAAAATTGTACACAGAATTTTCTGTATAGGTATTAAATTTGTTTATTTAACGTTTTTGGCAAGAATGTTCCTAACTTTTATGTAAATAGCAAGTAAACAACCAGGAAAGCAAATTATTGGCATAAAGTACCAAAACACTCCTTCAATCGGTCAATATCAAAAATGAGATGATACTCTTAATAAGGTACTATTGTATTTATTTATTTATTTATTTTATTTATTTGCGGGGTACTGGGAATTAATCCCAGTAGAGTTTAGCAGTTTTAAGATGCTAATGGTATCATGGGAGTGGTAGTGATAATCATTTACAATTTTTTATTTATTTTTCATTTATTTATTTTTAAATGTGCTTTTATTTGTGCATTATAGTCTCACATCATAATGAAAATCTTGTTGACAGTAACGTACATGCACACAGCCCTTGGTGCCCCCCACTTCCCCATTTCCCCTCTTCCCAAAACAGAGTACTGAGATTGATGTTGATATATTCTCATATGTACACTTAGTGTACCTATTCCATTAATGAACCTCACTCTTCCCCCACCCCTTCCCTTAGACTAGCTCCCTGCCTCCTCTGAGGCTTCTCCATTATCTGGAGTCCCTTTGGTATCCCAATTACTCCCTAGCTCGCGCATATTAAAGAAAACATATGACCCTCACTTTCTGTGATTGCCTGATCTCACTTAACATAACGATCTCCAGGTCCTTCCATTTTCTTGCAAAAGACATAATTTTGTTCTTCTTTATTGCTGAGTAGAATTCCATTGTATGTATTTCCGATAGTTTTGTAATCCATTCATCTGTTGATGGACACTTGGGTTAGTTCCATAATTTAGCTATTGTGAATTGTGCTGCTATGAACATGGGTATGCACATATTAATGTAGTTCTCTGGTTTCAATCCCTTTGGAATGATACCCAGGAGTGGAATAGCCAGATCATATGGTGGATTCATTCCCAGTCTTCGAAGGAATCTCCACACTGATCTCCATAGCGGCTGAACTAGTTTGCAATCCCACCAACAGTGCAGTAGAGTTCCTATTTCCCCACATTTTCACGAGCATTTATTGTTGTTTGACTTCTTGATGACTGCCATTCTGATTGGGGTTAAAGGGAATCTCAGAGTAGTTTTGATTTGCATCTCCCTGATGGCTAATGATGTTGAACATTTTTTCATGTATCTATTGGCCATTTTTCTTTTTTTTTTTGTGAAGTGTCTATTCAATTCGGTTGCCCGTTTCTTGATTAGGTTAGTTTTTTTAGTGTAAAGCCTTTTAAGTTCTTTGTATATTCTAGATATTTGTCCTCTCTCAGAGGGATAGCTGGCAAAGATCTTCTCCCATTCTGTAGGCTTTCTCTTTAGACTCTTGATGGTTTCCTTTGATAAGCAGAAACTTTTTAGTTTAATGCCATCCCACTTATTGATTCTTGTTTTAATTTCTTGGGCTTTGGGGGCCTTGAAGAAGTTTCTACCTGTGCCTCTATGTTGAAGTGTTGAACCTGTGTCCTTCTTTAGTAATTTTGCCATCTCTGGTCTAACTTCCAAGTCTTTGATCCATCTTGAGTTGACTCCTGTGTAGGGTGAGAGGTAAGGATTTAGTTCCATTTTTCTACAAATGAATAACCAGTTTTCCCAACACCATTTGTTGAAAAGGCTATCTTTTCTCCAATGTATGTGTCTGGTTCCTTTGTTGAAAATCAATTGGCTATAAGTTTGTGGATTTGTTTCTGTATCTTCTATTCTGTTCCATTGTGGGGTTTTTTTTTTTGTGCCAATACCATGCTGTTTTTATTTCTATGGCTCTGTAGTATAATTTGGAGTTAGAAATTGTGATGCCTCCTGCATGGTCCTTATTGCTGAGAATTGCTTTCACTAGTCTGGGTCTTTTGTTTCTCCATATGAAATTAATGACTGATTTTTCTAGGTCTGTGAAGAATGACATTAGTATTTTGATAGGGATTTCATTGACTCTGTAGATCACTTTTGGTAGAATGGCCATTTTGACAATATGTATTCTGCCTATTCAAGAGCAGGGGAGATCTTTCCATCTTCTAAGATCTTCAATTTTTTACTTCAATGTTTTATAATTTTCATTGTAGAGGTCTTTTATCTCCTTGGTTAGATTTATTCCTAGGTTTTGATTGGTTTTGAGGTTATTGTGAATGGAATTTTTTCTGAATTACTTTCTCAGTGGATTCTTGGTTGGCATATAGAAAAGCTACTGAATTTTTTAGGTTGATTTTTTATCCTGCTACTTTGCTGAATTTATTAATCAGTTCTAGTAGGTTTTCTTTGGGTCTTCTAGATGTAGGATCATGTCATCTGCAAATAGGGATAATTTTAATTCTTCTTTTCCTATTTGAATTCCTTTGAGATCCTTCTCTTATTGCTTGGGCAAGAGTATCGAAGACTATATTGAAAAGGAGTGGTGATAGTGGGCATACTTGTCTTGTTCATGACATTAAAGGGAATACCTGCAGTTTTTCCCCATTCAATATAATGTTGGCTTTGGGTTTATTATATATTGACTTAATGATGTTGAGGTACATTCCTTCTATTCTGATTTTCTGTAAAGTTTTTAACATGAATGGGTGTTGGATTTTGTCGAATACTTTTTCAGCATCTATTGAGATGATAGTGTGATTTTTGTTTTAGTTCTATTTATGTGGTGAATAACATATATTGATTTGCATATGTTGAACCAGCCTTGCTTTCCTGAGATGAAGCCAACTTGGTCATGGTGTACAATTTTCTTGATGTGATTTTTAATGTGCATGGCTAGTATTTTGTTTTGAATTTTTGCGTCTATGTTCCTCAATGATATTGCTCTGTAATTTTCTTTTCTTGAGGTATCTTTATTTGGCTTTGGTATTAATGTGATACTGGCCTCATAGATGGAATTTGGAAGAATTAAATCTCTTTTGATTTCACAGAATAACTTGTGAAGTATTGTGCTTAGTTCTTCTGTAAAGGTTTTGTAGAATTCAGCTAGATACCTGTCTGGACCAGGGCTTTTCTTTGGTGGCAGACTTTTTATTGCCATTTCTATATCCTTGTTTGCTATTGGTTGATTCAGGTTTTCTATATCCTCTTGGTTCAATTTAGGTAGGTTGTATGTGTCTAGAAATATGTCAATTTCTTCCATGTTTTCCACTTTATTGGAGTATAGGTTTTCAAAATAGTTTCTGACAATCCTCTGAATTTCTCCTTTTTCATTTCTGATTTTAGTAATTTGGGTTGATTCTTTCTTTTGGTTAGGTTAGCTAGTGGTTTGTCAATCTTGTTAATCTTTTCAAAGAACCAGCCTCTTGTTTTGTTGATCCTTTGTATTTTTTTTATTCTCTTTCATTGATTTCTGCTCTGATTTTAATTATCTCCTGACTTCTACTGGCTTTGGGCTTCAATGTTCCTGATTTTTTAGGTCCCTGAGGTATGTCATTAGGTTTTTTATTTGGTGACTTTGTTTTTCTTATGTGGGCACTCAGTGCTATAAATTTTCCTCTTAACACTGCCTTCAAAGTGTCCCTTAGGTTTTGGTACACATGTCTCTATTTTTGTCTAATTCCAGGAATATCTCCCCTTATTTCTTTTCTGATCCAGTCCTCATTCAAAACTGTATCATTCAGTCTCCATGTCCTTATGTGATTACTTTTGGTCTTCCTGTTGTTAATTTCTACTTTCATTCCATTGTGATCTGAGAAGATGCAGAGGATTATATCTTTTGAATTTGCTGGTGCTTGCTTTGTGGCCCAGGACATGGTCTGTTTTGGAGACGGTTCCATGGGCAGTTGAGAAGAATGGGTATTCAGCTGTTGCTGGTTTAAATATTCTGTATATGTCTATTTGGTCCATTTGGTTTATAGTTTTCTTTAGGTCTGAAGAGTCTTTATTTATCTTTTGTCTAGAGGATCGATCTAGAGACATGAGTGGTGTGTTGAAATCTCCCAATATTATTGTATTTGGGTCTATTTGAGACCTGATATCCCAAAGACTTTGTTTTACAAATGTGGGTGCACCCACATTTGTGGCATAAATGTTTACTATCATTATATCTTCTTGTTGGATTGTTCCTTTTATTAATAAGAAGTGACCCGTTTTGTCTCTTCTGATGTGTTTTAGCTTAAAGTCTGTTTTGGCGGATATAAGCGTTGCTACCCCTGCTTGTTTTCAGTCTCCATTTGCATGGTATATTTTTTCCATCCTTTCACCTTTAGCATATGGATATCTTTGGCGAGAAGGTGAGTTTCTGCTAGCAGCATATAGCTGGGCTATGTTTTTTAATCCACATTGCCAGTCTGTGTCATTTAATTGGGGAGTTAAGACCTTTGACATTCAATGTTATTATTGAAATATGAGTTTTGTTTCCTATCATTTTTAGTTATATTTTCTATTTGATGTAGTGTCATATCTCCTTCCTTAGCTTCCCACCTGGTGGAGTTCACCTCTTCTCTGGTTCTGGAATTTGCTTGTTTTTCCTCTTTGTGATTTATTTCTTTTAGGATATTCTCTAGTGCTGGCTTGGTCCTCATGAATTCTTTAAGTTTCTGCTTGTCTTAGAATGTTTTTATTTCTCCATCAATTTTGAATGATAATTTTGCTGGATATATATCAGTCTTGGTTGGAAGTTGTTTTCTTCCAGGGTCCAGAGTACTTCATACCAGCACCTCCTGGCATTCATGACTTGGGTTGATAAGTCTAGATAGATTTTTATTGTTTAGCCCCTGTATGTCACCCATTCTTTTGTTCTTGCTGCTTTTAAAATTCTTTCCTTGGCCTCTATATTAGTCATTTTGATTATTACATGGCGTGCGGAAGTCCTTCTTGGGACTTGTCTTAACAGTGTTCTGTATGTCTCCTGTATGTGACTGTCCAAGTGTTTTTCTATGTTTGGAAAAATCTCTGAAATTACTTCTCTGAAGAGAAATATCCTTGGTCTGTGTTTCTAAACCTTTTTCAATGCCTTTTATCCTTAAATTAGGGTGTTTCACATTGTCTTTAATTTCTTGGATGGTTAGGGTATGCTGTTGTAATATTTTCACTGTATTGTTGACAATGTTTTCAGTTTTGAATGAACTGTCTTCCAGGAATGATACACTGTTTTCCATGTGGTCTAGCCTGCCAGAGTTGGTTTCTATTGTGTTCTTCAATTCATTTATTGACTCCTTCATTTCGTCCAATCTCTTTCTGGTTCTTTCTTAGGGCCTCAGTTTCCTCCTTCATCTCCTGTATGCTTTTTTGAGGCCTTTCATCATTTTGAACATCAGAATTCTGAATTCTCCATCTTGCATTTCCTGAAGATTAGTATCTGTAATCTCCCTTGTTGTTACATTCTGAGAGTTTGTTGTTTCCTCACTGCTCCTCATTCTCGAATTTTCAATGTTCTCACTTTTGTGTTTTTGTTTTCTTGGCATCTTCTTCCTCTTTGTGTTTAAGACCTGTGTCTATTTGCTATCCTTATATAATAAGGCCTATGCTGGGGGGTATATATTTGCCTCTATCAATTTGACTCATATAATCAATCCTTGTGCCCCAGAGCCTCTTTAACTAAGTATAGTTCTTTGTGCAGGCAAAGAGGAGTCTCTGATTTGTTGCCAGCTGCCGTGCTCTCCAGGCCCAAACTCTGCTGGGATAGAGACTATGATATTCTTTTCAGAACCCGTAGCCTGCTAGCCGGGCGTGGTGGTGCACACTTGTAATCCCAGTACTTTGGGAGGCAGAGACCGGAGGATCCAGGTTCACGGCCAGCCTCAGCTGCTCTCTCTTTCTCTCTCTCTCTGTACTTAGTGAGGCCCTCCAAAACTTCGTGAGACCCAGTTTCAAAATAAAGTATAAAAAATAGGGCTGGGGGTGTAGCGCGGAGGTAGAACGCCTCTGGGTTCAATTCCCGGTACCGCAAAAAAAAAATAGAACTTGTAGCCTGCTGATTGGGAATATAATGCCCTCCACCTGCCACCACTGCTCTACTGATTGTGAACCCTTGATACTGCAGGGCACTGACCTCTGGCCTCTGTGGCTGGTGAGTTTAGGCTCAGCAAAGCTTGTGATTGCTTTGTTCTGAGCTTCTGACTTGGCTTGCTGTGCTTTAGTGGCCCCTAGTATACCATCCCTGGTCTGCTTTTTAAGATCATGCGAGGTTCTGACAATCACTGACATTCATGAATACCAAGTATAAATTCTGCTACCTGAGAGAGAGTCCACTTCCCAGCCTGTAGCTATGATCAAGTGGGGCCCTACCAGACCTCTGGCCTCTTGGCCTCCAGTTGTGGCCTAAGCCAGATGGCACCACCATCACTCTCTACCCACGTACCAGGGTCTGGCAGGGGGAGGTTGTACAGTTCCACGCCTGGGGCTTGGGAGTCTCAGTTCTTTTAGGCAAAGAGATACCTCTGCTGCTCTGGTGGCTGCAGTCACATGTGCCCTCTCTGGCCTCTGGTGATGGTGCTCCCAGTGCCCAGACATGGCCAGGCACAAGTTTGTTGCTTTCCAAACTTGTACTTTGATAGGCTGAGTTATTTCCCCCCGTCAGCATGGCTGAGTGTCCAGTATTGGTCCCTGGAGATCCAATGGGCTCTGCAAACCGCAGGCTGTAGTACACTCCTGCTTGAGTGTCTCTAGGGGTTGTATGTCTGTTCACTTCTATGCTATGTCCACCATTATCTCCCCACCCAACCTCCACACAGGTGATTTGCAAAGTCTTAGACTCACGTGAGCGTATTTCCTTGCCATGCACATCCCTGTGGGCACCCGGGGCAGTTTCCCACTGGGGTGGCCCCTTCACTTACGATGGAGATGAGCTCCGCTCTGGGATTGCTACTCTGGACCGCTGACAGAGGAGGTGGGCTATGCCACCACTGCAGCTGCAGGGTTCCATCCCGCTGGGACAGCCAGGTAGCTTAGGAACATGCTGATTTCCACTCTGAATCACTGTCCCGGATCGCTGGTGGAAGAGGCGGGCTATGCTGCTGCCACAGCTGCAGGGTCCCAGGGAAGTGGCTGCAAATGTCCTTTCAGATCCTGCTGTCTCAGGGATGTGGAATTCCGTTGCTAGTGGTCTCAATGTCTGTGAAGTCAATCTCAGGTTGTTTATTATAGTTTATTGGTTCTTCCAAAATTTTCCTGTCAGGCTAAGGACTGGGTTTGCAGGCAGGACCGTGGTTATTGTTCTCGTATCTCTGGTTGGTTGCCTTTTTTTTTTCTTTTTTCAGCCTGGGTGTGGGCTTGTAGATATTAGTTCCCATCTCCCATGAAGGTATTATGGGATGTGAAATGTTGCTCAGTTCAGAGCCCCTGAGACGAGTTAAATGCAGGCTCATCTAGGGGTCATTACTCTGTCGCCATCTTGGATCTCTCTCATTTAACATTTATTATACATTTCAGTATACATCAAAATGCATGCCATAATTTCTAAGGTAAGAGGTAGTAGAATTATTTAAAAATTCATTAAAAACTACTAAATAGTAAGCTAACACTAAACAAAGGAAATATTAAAACACAATCAAATGAAGGTAAAAAGTGGAGTAAAAAGGGACAGAAGCGTTCAAAGAGAAAAGAAGGATTAAATGAATATATAAGTTATACCAATAAATATAAAGAGATTCAATATGTCACACAAACACTAAGATTGTCCTCCTTGAAAATAAAACAATTTGCTGATTTTTAAAAACAGTTCAAGTTTCTGCACAGATAATGAAACAAGCAGTGAAGAGATAACCTACAGAATGGAAAAAATATTTGCAAACTATGTATCTGATAGTGCTTAGTATCCAGAATATATAAGGAACTTAATAGTAAAAGAAAAAAATAATAAAATTTTTAAAAAACAAATAATTATATTAAGAAATGGTCAACAGAACTAAATAGACATTTCTCACAGGAGGACATACAAATGGCAAACAGGTATATTAAATAATACTGAACATCACTAATCATCATGAAAATGCAAATCAAAAGCATGAGATGTTATCTCACTCCAGTTAGAATGGCTATTATAAAAGGAAAGATAAATCCCTGCAAGGATGTGGAGAAAAGGGAAACTTGCACACTCTTGGTTACAATGTAAATAAGTACAGATATTATGGAGAATAGTATAAAGATTCATCAAAAAATTAGAAATAGAAGTGTCATATTATCCAGCAACCCCACTATTGATAAATATCCAAAGAAATGAAATCATTATGTTGAAGACACATCTGCACTCCCATGTTTCTTGTAGCATTGTTCACAATAATCAAGAAATGGACTCAACCTAAGTTGAGTTGATGGGACTCAACCCATCAACTGATCAATAAATAAAGAAAATGTAGTATATATACACAATGGAATACTATTCAGTCATCAAAAGGATTAAATTCTGTCAGTTACAACAGCATGGATGGAACTGGAGAACAATATGTTTAAAGTGAAATAAGTCAGACACAAAGACAAATATCCATGTTGTGACTTGTATGTGGAATTTTTTAAACTTGATCTGATCTCATTGAAAGTAAGAGTAGAATAGTGGCTACCAGAGACTGGAGGAGTAATGGAGACAGGGCTATTAAGTTACAGTTAGATAGGAGAAATAAATTCTGATATTGCTGTATAGTAAAGTAACTACAGATAATAAAAATGTAGTGTATATTTCAAAAAAGCTAGGAGAAAGGATTTTGAATGTTTTCACCACAAATAAAGTACAAATATTTGAGTATATATCTCTTTGATATGAACATTACAAAATCATCACATCAAAACATTACACAACTAAAAAATCACGTAGTATCCCATAAATATGTAAAATTATTATTTTATTATATTAATTTAAAAATGAAAAATACAAAGATTAAATACTTGGACTTAGGTTGAAAATGGTAGAAAGTACAATATGAAAATATTAACTCCCCCCAAATTGATTTATACTGATATCATAAATATTCAACTTTGAGGAAAAAAAGCATTACAAGAGAAAGAGCTATTTCATAATGCTAAATGTATACAGTCAAATGATTATATTCATAATCTAAACTATGACTTTGAAACTCATTTAAACAATCAATTGGAACTTATTCCTCACCACTTATATCTTGCCATATTGATATCACTTCTTTTGTCAAAGAAAAAAACTGTTAGTGGCTTTAACAAAAGCAGGAGATTAATGAAGTATTTTGGGGTTTTGTTTTTTTTCTCTTGTTTCTCTGTGATAGTCATGAGAAAATACCCAGCCCATCTTTCTGGAAAGAATTTAAGACATGCAGACAAAACAAACACATGGGAAAGGGCTGAATTATCTCAACCAAGGCTATCATGAACCCACCAGTAGTCAGACAACTTCCAAACAAGAGAGTGAAAGGGTGGGAGACAGGAAAACCAGTCCTGATCAGGACAATAACCAATATAGCCGATCTGCAGCTGAGCAGGATTGTACTAGGAAACTGAGAAGAGAGAGAGTACAAGCTTGGAAAGAGAACTTGAAACTACCACTCAGCCAAACTGTAGCTGCACAGAAATTAATAAATCATTCTCTATTTTATTAAGCCACTGTGTTTGAGGACAAATTGTTATTCGACATCATTTTATAAAATAGATAACTGATGCAGACGTTGGCACCAGGGGAGAACTGCTGTCATCACAAATTTTATAATATGTATTTAGTGTGGTACCTAACAATGGACAAAAGTCGAAAATTTTGGCAGGCAAACTGATAGAAACGTGTAATGGTGCATTCCTATAATCCCAGCATTTGGGAGGCTGATACAGGAGGATCACAGGTTCGAAGCCAGCCTCAGCAACTTTGTGGGGCTCTCAGCAACTTCTTGGAGCTCTCAGCAACTTGGTCAAGCCCTGTTTCCAAATAAAACAATAAAAATAGGCCGGGGATGTAGCTCAGAGGTAGAATGTCCTGGCTTTAATTAGCAGCACCACAAAAAAATAAATAAAAATTTAAAAATAAACAACAAAAAAACAACAACCCTGATAGAAAAGGCTATAAAATGGTAAGGAAATTATTATAGGAGACTTGAAACAGCAATTTATGTTGCATAGTGGTGAGAAGACCATACAACTATTATCTGAATTAAATTAGAAAATAGAAAAACATACCTAATGAACACTCGGATTTGGACAAAAATAAAAGGTTTTCTACAAGGAATGCTGAATGGCCAGCTGGCTTTTCATAGCTAGATAGGATAAGCTGAACTAGAAAAGATAAAGCAGAATTTAGAGAAAATAGAGAGCAAAGAGCACTTGATGTGCTGGTCATAAAAATGTAATCTCAAAACTTTCCAGATATCAAAAGTTCCTCAAATAAATTAAAGCATGAAATTTAATATCAAGTAGAGTGTGACCTCTGAATTAAGTCATTGTGTGATATACTATCTCAGCTAATAACAAGTAAATATACTATCGTAGCCAGTAAGAAGGCATGTCTTTAAGGAAACTGAAGGAGTAGATTTTGGTAAATGGTGTTTAATAGAATAAGATTTATTGAAAACTCATGTTTCTGAAGAAATATAATGGTCAAAAATATCTCCAATCTGGACTAAAATGGACTGATATTGTTTAAAAGGCAAAACAAAGCTGGGCGTAGTCGCGCACGCTTGTAATCCCAGTACTTGGGAGGCTGAGACCATAGAATCCAGGTTTGCTGCCAGCCTCAGCTACTTAGTGAGGCTCTCCACAACTTAGTGAGACCTGGTTTCAAAATAAAATTATGAAAAATAGGGCTGGGGTTGGAGCTCGGAGGTAGAACGCCCCTGGGTTCAATCCCTGGTATCACAATAAAAATAAATAAATAAAAGGCAAAACAAACAAAAATTCTTCCATATATTACTACAGGCAGAAAAGAAGATGGAAACTCTGATATAGTCACAAATTTTCCAATATCCTTTTCAGTATTAGTGAAGGAGTAGAACCCAAAAGACTGTTCAAAAAAACCAAAAAAAAAAAAAAATTAGAGCCGAGACATGTAGGGAAAAAAATGGATTGTGAAGCTACTCCCGAGAATTATAATCAATGATTAACTTAAAATTTTTTGAGGTATCTGCCAATCTTTTTCAAACTATGTTTCAGAATACCAATGAAATAATAACTGCTACGTATCTGTTGTTCTCATTCTAGAATAAGAAATAGAATTTCCTATTGTCAATTAGCAACAATGGGCAAAAGCTGAAAATTTTGGCAGGCAAACTGATAGAAAAGGCTGTAAAATGGCAAGGAAATTATTGTAGGAGGCTTGAAATTGATATAATTTCCTATAATTGGGTAGTTATCTTTTTTCTTTTGCACCATTAAAGCTAAAGGGGATGGGGATAATGTCTTCCTTTGGTGAAAAATTCTGCAGAAAATGACAAGCCACTGCTATGATTGAAATCTGGGGGTGCTTAGGAGAGAAATGTGCATTATTTTTCACATGCAAGTGTTGTAATTATGGCCCGGAACTGATCTATAGTTTATTACCTTGATCAACCTTTGTCTTCAGACTGGGTTTTTCTCACTGAAAAGGTGGAGTCAAGTTCTAAGTCCCTTGCATAAGAGCTTGGTCGTATGACTCTCCGCTCGTCATCAACTTACTGTCTCTCAGCCCCACATTAACCCTCAATACCTGCTTCATGATAACAGACTAGATACTTCAATTATTTCTCCTTTACAGTGAGCATGGTGCTTTATTAGTTAAGGTACTAAAAGGACAATTCAGGAAGAAACAGGCCTTTCTTCTCAATTTGAGTGTCCTGAAGTTTTACTTTTTCTTGCCCCTGCTTCATGGTCTACCTATGGTCATGATCATGGAGAGATATGTGGGGTCTCTGCCCTAGCCATACATCCAGGGGGGCAGTCCATCCGTGATCCTGTGACTCCGGCCCAGGGCCTGTAAGTTCTCATGGCCCCTTGAAGCAGAGACCACATGTCCCATGCTTTGGTGTCATCCCCAACTCCCTCTACAAGTTACCTTGGAACGTTGGTTTATTTTCATGAGGGAGAGTTAAATTCCATAACCAGCTTGATGAGATACTTCATGCTTAGATTCATGCCCACCAGGAGCATCCTGTGTAAATTTCCTCCAGCCTGAACCCTGAAGGGTTGTGTCCAGTGGCCCTGCTGACATGGAAACTGTGTGCTTCAGGCATCTTGCACACGGCAGTTCTATGTCTCCCTCTATATGCCCATCTACCAGCCTTAATTCTCCTTTACCCTGAATGGTTATTTCTCATGGCTTCTTCTACATAAACTTTGTGTTTGTCCTTTATGGATTTCCCAACTACAGTGGCATCCCAATTCCCACTGCACGCCCACTGTATTCATCAGCATTATCACAGCTATAATCTAAAGACTTGACCATGTAACTTAGAGGAAGGAAGATTAGCTCATGATTTTCCTTGGAGATATTGAGATTCCATCCGTGTGAGGCCTGGGACTGCAAATCTCAGGGGATGGCAGCAGTGGGAAGCCGAGAGAGGGAGAACATATGGGCTGTGTTCCTCACATCATGGAGGCCAGAAACAAGAGAGAGAGAAATCAGGGGGATGAGGAACCATATATAAGCCCCAAGGCAGCACCTCGAGGGACCCTTCTCTGGCCACACACCACCAGCCCAGGCCACTACCCAGATAAATCCATTACAATAGATTTATCCACTGCTGGGATTACAACTCTCATGACTCAATTACATCAACTCCAAACACCAATTTATGAGCTCTTCAAGGGGCCATTCTATATATAACTATAACACTCACCCACCGTCTTGGTTCACATCACCCACACGCAGTTTATTATCTGATTTCCAGCTACCTGGACAAGCTAGAGCAGAAACTATTTAGTCACTGCTGCCATTAAATGAGTTGAAACTACTTTTCTAATGAGTTTTTGACCTCCAGCCTTAAAAGACCAACTCCTTCTAATTCTGTTCTGTCTTGTAGACTTGCTCACAATGCTAAGGTATCCATTAGTTAACTATATAGGTTGCTTTACTAATGCAGTTTCATAATTATTTATGTTTCTGTTATTTAATAACTATGTCATTTCTTTCTACTAATTGGGCACAGACTGATAAATATGCTTTGACTGATAGGGTATTAGCAGATTTCTTACAAGCAAAGGCTTGAAAGAGTACAGTGTGTTTCTAGTTTTTCTCGTTTTATTGTGGTGTCTATTAGAATGTTTCAAGAAGGCTAGCCTGATAAAGTGATAGGAGAGATTGTGAATATGAAAATATATATGGAAGACAGTATAGTTGTCATGCAACTTATGAGAAAGTTAAGCCAAGATCTCTAGAATTGCTAACTAACCCCATCTGATTGCAGATGCATAAGTGAATCTAGCTTCGAATGAAAATTTTGCTCAGTGTCCATAGATCTTTTAAAAATGTCGCCTTATGGCCGGGCGTGGTGGTGCACACTTGTAATCCCAGTACTTGGGAGGCGAAGACCAGAGGATCCAGGTTTGCGGCCAGCCTCACCTACTTAGTGAGGCCCTCTGCAACTTTGTGAGACCCGGTTTCAAAATAAAGGATAAAACATAGGGCTGGGCGTGTAGATCGGAGGTAGAATGCCCTGGAGGTTCAATCCCCAGTACCGCAAAAAAAAAAAAAATGTAGCCTTATGGTTTAGAGCTAGTAGGTTTGGGGAGACTGTATGCAAGAACACTTTGGCAAACAATAACTAACGCATGAAACCAATAGATCTGGAAAACATCATAATTTAAAATCTGAATGGAGCCAATAATCAAGATTTAACATGAATAAAGCAATAGTAATCAAAATTAAAGGAGAAATAGAAAAATCCCCAACCATGCATGGTTTGATTAAATATAAAAAATCCAGAAACCACAAACAAAAAGATATAAATTCAATATAAAATGTCAAAGAAAACACTGAACAGATCCTTCAATAAAGATTATCAAAATATATACGGTAAGTTGCTGAGCACTATAGTCATCAGTGAAAGGCAAACTAAAAGTACAATGTACTACAACTGCACATGCACCGTAATGGCTGAGGAGAAAGAAGACAAACAATACTCTTCTAGTTACCTACTGCGGTAGAATGAATTACCCCAATCTTAACCTCAACCTCAATTTTATTTATTATTTATTTATTTATTTATTGCAGTGCTGGGGATTTGAATCCAGGGCCTTGAACATGTTAGGTAAGTGCTCTACCACTGACACATCCACAGCCCTTAAAACACTTCAATTTTCTATCTGATTATTTGTGTGGGTTTTTTTTTGTGGTGCCAGGGATTGAACCCAGGGGCATTCTACCTCTGAGCTCCACCCCCAGCCCTATTTTTTATTCTTTACTTTGAAACAGGGTCTCACTAAGTAGCTGAGGCTGGCCACGAACCCGGATCCTCTGGTCTCCGCCTCCCAAGTACTGGGATTACAAGCGTGCGCCACCACACCCGGCTATTTCTTTCTTATTAAATGATGTCACGTGTTAAGAATCTAGCAGAATTACATTGGTGATTCTTCTATTATGGCCTTTATGGAAATTAGTAGTCAAGATATGTCAAGTGGCTGAGCTTGTGGGAAATATTAAGAACTACTTAATTCATATAATTGTTGTCTATATGTTTTGCTAAAAGCCTAGGATTCACTAATAATGTCAACCAGACCTCTCCAGCATGGTGGTCTCAGGATGGTCAGATCTCTGAGCTCTAAATAAGGGGACTCAAGATGTCCACAGAGAAGCTATAATGCTTTTCATTACTAATTAGTTCTGGAAGTTCTACAACTTCTTTTCTGTTGCATTCTCCTGGCTAAGTAATTTATCAAGGCAAGCTTCAAAGGGAAATTAAAAATTGATTACCTCTCTCAACAGGTGAGTAAGCAAAGAATTGTTAGCTACTATTAACCTACACAAGTGCAAGTATTTTTGAGGAGGGTAAATATACCATCAGTGAGAGTATAAAATGGTAATTATATATACAGTTTTGACAACTGGTAGAATTTTCTAAAGCTAATCATATGTATACCCTAACACCCAGCAGTTATACTTCTAGATGATTCCTTAAATGTAAACATGTGTTCTTTAAAAGACAAGCACTAAAATAATAATGCAGCACTATTTAGTTCCAATTACAGGGCACGTCCTTTAAAAGTAAAATGGCTAAATGGTATGTGACAAATTGCAACAAATTTCTCATCTGAATTTTCTTCTTAAAATAGGATTTTGACAAATTTATTCTCCAGTGATGGGTGGACTAGAGATTATTTCTAAAGTGACTCTGTGTGACTTTTGAAGGCGAGTCATGAAGTGACAGAAAATTCCTTACTGATTCTCTCGGGTTGCTAACTCTTAGAACTGAGAGGCTATGCCACCAGGAAACCCGCACAGCCTGTTGACAGATCAACCTGGAGAGAAAATAAGTCCTAATCAAGCCTAGAGCTACCAGCTTAGACCAACATGCCAGCCACGTGAGTCAGCCATCTTTAAAATTACTTGCTAACACCAGGTGGAGCAGAGAAGAGCTGACCCAATTTAGCCCTGCCCAACTTACAGGTCTGTGACCAAAATAAATGACTGGTATTGATTTAAGTCACTACATTTCGACAGGCTTTTTATACAGCCACAATGACTGAAACAGGGTTTGATATCAGAATTGAAAGCCTAAATTCTGTGATGTAGTGTTCAGATCAGAAAGCAAGTGAAAGCCTAAAAGTTGTCCTGAGAACATTGTTAGTGAGATGCTAAAGGGCCCAAGGAGGCTGTTAGTTAAGATTTGAAGGAGGGTAAATGTCAGTAAAGATTTGAAGGACAATAAGCGCTAGTAGAGGAGAGAGGGGAAGGGGCCTATGTTTTACAGAGACAGAATTATTGGCAACATTGTCATCTACAGTAATGTGGAAACTAGGAAAAGTGGCCACTGAACTATGTGACCTAACTCCGGAGGTTTTCAGGTAGAATGCTTCAGGTGTCATCTGGCATCTTCTCGTTGTCCAAGGTAAACTGTGAAAGGAGAGACATGATATAAAGAAGTATTTAAATTGTAAAAAAAGCCACAACATACTGGGATATAAAATAGAATTGTTTCTCATTTCCAGCCTATCCTCTTGATAACATATTCTCAAATTAACAAGATCAAATCTTAGGACCATAGCATCCTTTGTTTATAGAGTTTAGATCCTAGAAATGTTTAATGGAATGACTCATAAAACGTTTCAGACAGAAAAAAGATCTAAAAATATCCTCGGGGAATGCCTTTCAGATTGTCTTCATGAAACAAGAGGGCTTCTAAGAATCTTGACGCATTGTTCCACAAAGAGCCTTCTAGGAAGAGTAAGGCAGAGAGGAGCTTAGAGCTGTTATGAAATATATAACACATGTAGCTTTATATCATATATGACATTAAATATATAGTTTTATATAATATAGTTATGTACTATTATATATTAGTTATGTTTTATATATAATTATATAGTTATGTGTTAAATAATTATATATGTTATATATAACATACATGTTTTACATATATAAAATTACATTATAAATATATAATTGTTTCTCTGAGCCACTATGTCTTTTATCATGGTTTATAGCACAATAGTAAGTAGAACATCATGGTGTGTTTGTACTGCAGTATTATATGGTACTGTAATTGAAACATATTATAAATAAAAGTATATGGTAAATCTGTAGTGAAAGTAGGACAAAAAGATGTCTACTCAGCATAATTCAATTTTTAAGTGTTAAAAGTAGACACCTTTTTTTTTCCTTAAATTTAATTCATATTAGTGGTTTATCTTGCAGGTGGTAAAGACTGGCAGGAAGTACCAGATGATTTTCTGTTATACTAGCAATGCCCTATTTCTTGACCCAAATGCTGTTTATATGGATGTTTTCATTTATAAGGTTTTATCAAGTTGTATATGTATGATTTGTTGTACTCTTTCTGTACATATATTATATTTGTACCTGTCTTGATCCAGTCCTGCAAATAGATCAATGTTGTTGAAGTGCTCTATGGTCCTCACTTTGTCTAAAAGAACATAAAAGAGCCAATTTATATTGCATTATAAAAATTTAATGATACTCAGGATACATATTTTAATTTGGGGTATAACCATTAAAATAATGGAAGGATGCATCATTAATAAGCAATAGAAGAGATAAATGAATAAATATAGTATTAATTCAAAAGAGAGAAAAGAGAATTAACAGTTAAGACCAAGAAAATAATGGTAAATTGAAATACAAATGTATATATACTAATAATTTCTTCAAGGTGATCTAAATTGAATCAAATTAAAATACAACATGTGAAATGCAAAATAGCTTCCCAAACAACCCTGGCCCAGGTTTGTGATAACCGTTGTGTGTTCAATAACTGGAGTGCCCATGTTGCAGGGCCACCTCAATTAGGTGAAGTAGGAAAGAGGCTGAGCATGTTTTTGTCTCTTCCTGGGTGCAAATCAATTGCTCTGCTTTCTCCTGTGCCTTTAAACTAGTTACTTTGGTCCCTTTACACTTCCATTTCCCTCATCCATAAAATAGAGATAATAATAGTATCTACGTTATGAGGTTTTGAGAAGACTCACTAAAGCAAGTTCTTTAAAAAAAAAATCCTGCCAGGTAGCAGATACCTAGTAACAACAGGTAGCACCAAGTTATTTTTACCACTATTATTTTTCTATATAAATGGTTCTGATGCTCACCAGATATCAATGATATCCTAGAGTCTTGAGTTCATGATTTTGATACATCTCTAATTGTCTAGATACCCTCATCAAGGAATTTTCCTTTTTCTTTTCTTTTCTTTAAACACAGGGTTCACTTTGCTCTATGTTGCCGGCTCTTTCATGCTTGTACTGGAATAATATTGTGACTGTGAATAATATCCTTGGGTCACGTTTTCTTTCTCTCAGTACTTTGAAGAGTTTTTCATTGTCTTGTGACTTTGTTACCATGGAGAAGTCAGAGGCAAGCCTCATTTTTTCCCTGCTTTTCAGTGATATTTATTGGTCTGGTTGTCAAAAAATATTCTGTCTTTGTCCTTGAAGTTCAATAGCTTAACTTCAGGTCACATGCAATCTTTATTAGAACACTTTAGTTTTTGTGAAATTCCCATCAGCAGGATTAATTTCAAATAATTTGTTAGTATAATATCCTATTAATATACAAGGGTACCAGTGTACTTCAGATTCCCAGTATAATATGTATGCCTATGGTCTTTAATTTGTTAGAATCAGCCTTGTTCAATTTTCCATGTGTTATACTTTTTAAGCTGGTAGTAGTTTCTGTTATTCTGAATTAGACCCAGCGATGGCTGGACTTGTGTGTGTTCCTCTATATATTTGGAGCTGGGAATAGTAATTCCTCATGATGGCTTCTGGAGGGAAAAAAAATCAGTGTGAGGAACTGTGCTTCCTTTTTGCTTGTCCTTCAAGATTCATTGGAATGAATCTTGTTTCATTCTTTGATTTTGAGTTTTGTGAATATGATTTTATTAGGTTATAAGGCTTTCCTTATTTTATTTGGTTGGTGGAAATTTTTGTTCACCTTTTTTGTCATCTGTTTACTGTATTGTACTTGCTTTTGTTCATTTCATTATGATTTGGAGAAAGGAAATTCTATATAGTAAAGTTTAAATCCACCTCTTCTTTTTCTATTCTTATGTACAGTTCACTGAAAGGGCAATGATGGATGACTATATTTAGAACAATATTTGAAGGAGAAAACATATAAGTCCTAGAGAACCCTATATGTTATTTATTCCATAACATAATTCCATCACGTAAAACCCACTGCTAGATGAGCACTAGATAAGAACATTCAAGAGGTATTCAATAAACTTCAAGAAAAATGTTTCCTAATAAGAAGCGAAAATACAGAGAAATATTGAATGGAAAGGAAAAGAATCAATGATAAGAATTACAGGTATTTTGTACAACCATATGAAATTGTTAGGTTAGTGATTGCTAAGCCTATTACTTAAGTAACTACATAAACCACTGTTTTCTAATGTATGTTGTTTATATGTAGTGGGTGAGCTTAATGTTTCCTAAAGCGACAGCATTAATAATCTCAATGAGACTTATAAGCACTTTGCAGTACTGTCAGAAATGAGAGTTGAAATGTTAAATAACCAACACTGCAAAGAACATTTACATATTTTAAATGAAGTTTATAAGTGTTGAAAACCCTCTATAGGAAAAAAATTATGAAGTGCTAAAGCCTTAATTACATGTTGATCTTTGTACCTAACAGGTACTTAATATTTTTATTACAATTTTGAAAATGCGAATTGTTCTTTCACCATTATGTTAGTGTTTCTAATTTAAACATTTTAGTGAAAACCATTAAATGACTTGATTTATTTTTTATTTATTTACCATTTTAAAATAGTACCTGGCTATTTAAAAGGAGTAAGCTTGTAGATGAAAGTCTTAGAATTTTAGAACTGTAGACCTGACAGGGACCATCGAGATCATGTATTAAAAGTGTGTTCATTTGGTAGATATAAAAAGAGTCTCAAAGATGTTAAGCCTTAAACTTTCTGTTTACAATATAACTAGTATATTTCTGCCTACATATATAGCTTTCCATATGGAAGGGAATAAATATACAGTCTCATTTTTAGGAAATCATGACATATTTTTATATCTCTAGAATAAGAGCAGATATGCTAAATAAATGATTGCTTTCAATAGTAAAGTGTAATTTAAATTTTTCTGACATCATAAAAATTAATTAGATCATTCCTGCAAAAATTAATAAGTACATTCAATATTTACCCAATTGTTAACCTCTAGTTTTCTAGGTAGTATGTGACTATACAGAGTCCTTTGAGTCCAGCCAAGAATTAGCCCATGTATAGAGATAGGATTAGGATCTGGAATTTGGATTACAAAGTTTTCATTTCATAGACTCCTGATCTCATTTCCAATAGTATACTCAACAGCTTTCCATAGACAGGGAAACTAATGATATGAAATTGAGAAATAAAATTTTTAAATAAAAGATTCCTCCCCCAAAAAATATATTTTAGCAATTTAGAACATTTTTTTAATATCGGGATCTGCCGAGGAGGAACCAGGCAATTCTCCTGACCTCCTGCAGCCAGCGTCCTATTTTATTAAGGGTTTAAACAAAGCAAACAGCAAGGAGGTCACGAGTTAAGTTTAGGGTTACAGGCTAAGTTTTGGGAGAAGGCAGTCATGAGCTAGGTTTAGGGTATGGTAGTCATGAGCTAAGTCTAGGGAGGGGAAAGGTAAACATTTCAGGGAGAATAGAAGGTCATCAAAGTCCACCTTTCGGTCCCATACGGTCCAAGGAAGCTTGCCTGCGTGCTGACAATTTCCACTCAGCATGTGCTACGTACATAGCTAAGCCAATCTGAAATGGTGACCTCATTGCGTGGGCTAAGAT